>APFE030543895.1:0-30699 GCA_000404065.3 Pinus taeda
AGGCTATATCCTTTATCCTTAGGAAGCCGTGTCTGCCGCCCTATCGATCGCAATGCACTGAACACAGCATTCAGGAAGATTGACTGCCATACCGTAAAAAGTATTATGCAGTTTTGCGATTGGTTAGGTAATCCCTCTGTCTAGATTTCTAGAATAGTCTCTTTCGTTCCTTTTCAAACTCCTTAAAGGAAAAGGTCCATCTGAGCACTTGTCACTTTAGGCTCATTAAAAAGCGAAGGCAACTAGAGTCATCTTTAGCTTTTTCTCGACCCTTAAAAATTGAAAAAGCAAGTTGTGTCAAAGTGTCTAAAATTCATTAATTTCGGAATCATTTTTTCCCTTTGTTTTCAGTTGATCAAGTAATCCGCAATCGTGGATGAAAGTCAATCAAAACCCCATAGTTCGCGGAGATTAACGAGTCAACCATCTTTGAATCCGGAAACGAAACTATTCCGGATAAAACGAACTTGTTTAACCGGATCAAAGTCCCCTGGTTTGCTTGGAACTTCTGTTCCAACATCCTCAGGGACTTTGGTTACTCCAACCATCTCTGGTACCCCTGCCTTTATAGAAGAAGTTCCACAGCCGCAAGAGGACATTAGAATTGATCCTAGTGTAACGGTAAATGCCTATATTCCTAAACCGGCTACATCTACAGCTGATTCGGAAGGTGTTACCCCTCCAACAATTGTCGCTGCAAAGTCTATACCTTCTTCAACACCATAAATATTTTACGGACCTAACGGTCTACCTCTCCCACCTGGTTTGATTGCTATAGAAGAGATCATGGACGATCCTTCATCCAGTACTCCATTGCATTTTGGAGCTGGGATCACCCTATATCCTTCTTCATCACAAGTTAGTCTCCCTTCATCGTAAGTTCCTGTAGAATCGCTAGGAAATCTCTTGGATAGACTAGATGTGTCTGAACAACCATCGACATCTAGGACTATGTCATCTAACGTAGCAGTAGCAGAACCTCCTGCTACTACAACAATGTTCATCGGTATACCATCTGTCCCAACTAGCTCTCAACCGCTAGATGGAGTCCATCCAGGGACTGTTTCGACAGTATGGTCTGTTCCCGTTTGTTCGTCCGAAATAATATCTGGAATCTCTTATGTTGAGTCTCAACAAATTGATCCTTCACAAAAGTATCAATTTGGGCAGTCCTGTCCCCAATGGCCAATCGTCCCTTTGAGCATTGGATTGCCACCATATGGAGGGCATTATACCCTTTTGTTGTTTCCTTCGGGAGAACAACCATATGGGAGTTCACAACATAATTCCGTTCATGCTGGAATTACATCCAGCGATTGGGTGCCAATACTGCCTCAACAACCAAGAGTTGTATACTTGATGCAACAAAGCCTCCTATGTCGAATATCCCCACTACACCGACCATTGTGATAGTGTCACAAGTACAAGCGTTGCCTATTGTATGCCAACCTCAAGTTTATCAGGTTGCAATACAACATCCTCTTGTCTCCACGACACAGCCACAATCACCGATTAGTGGCTCCCTGATCGGAGCGACCCAAGTCTAAACGGGTATTATTACCCCTCATCTTGGTCAAATAGCCAGTATTGGACAACAACAAATGGTTTCACAACCATGGCTGGTGCAATATCAACAACCGTAATTCCAATAAGTTTACCAAGGATCTGAGCAACAAATCTTTGCAAATAATGGGCAGCCGTATATTCAAAACAGTCAACATCAATCATTTCATAATGGTTATGCCCATCAACCATACCAAAGTTATCAACATCAAATGCACTATGCTGGTATGCAAAGACCCACTGCTCAGGCGATCCCATCTTATCCTGGGTATGCTTCGCCGAACCTGAATCAACAATTGCCCTTCGTAGCGACTTTAGAGTTACCGAATCTAAATCGGCTAACAAACGATCCAATTGCTTATGCCCCTTGGTGGCCGGCGATTCCTCACAAACTTCCGTCAGATATTCCTAAATTTAATGGAAATCCGGGTGAAGACCCGTTGAATCATGTGATGACATTTCATCTGTGGTTTTCATCCAACACTCTCAACGATGATTCGATTAGGCTTCGCCTTTTTCAGTGAACGTTAACTGGTCCGGCAGCAAAATGGTACATTGAATTGCCTAGAGGTTCATTTGATAACTTTAGCACCCTTGCCACAACCTTTTTAACCCATTTTCAATTACCCATAAGGTACGAAACAGGAACAGAGCTGCTTACCAATTTCAAACAGACGACAGCCACTCATATATCTGATCATATCCATGAGTGGCGACGTTGTCGTAGAATGGTAAAAACATATGTTCCTGATCAGCTGTTAGCTGAATGGTTTATTAAGTCATTGTTTCCTTCTATAACAGAAGATGTGGCAAAGGGAGGGGTTGTCACTGAAGAGCAAGTCATTGCTCGTGTGCAATATCTAGACTTGATCTATACTCAGTCTGGCACGCTCTATGACAAAATCCCTGACTCTCATGCTGACGACGGTGTGATAGGTACGACAAGCACGAAATCGACAAAGGCTACATCTAAGAAATCCCGTAAGATTTCTGATCAAAATGAAAATGAAGAACTTCTCGCCTCAGAGGTAAATGCCATGTCGACTGACAAAGGCAAAGAACCGAAGCAACCAGGAGGCAAGAAAAAAAGGAAAGGGAAGAAGAAAAAGCAGGAGGAGCTATCTCCTGAAAAATCTTCTGCAAACCCTTCTGGAGATAGGAAACCAAGTCATCCATGCTTTATATGTGAGGAGGATCATTGGATAAAAGATTGTCCACATAAAGCTAAGCTTCGAAAATTCTTGAAGAGTTCAAAAACCTCGGTGGTATTGACTGATCCGTTTCCAAATCCAAGAACAAATCTGGTTGCTAGCGACAATGCTTCCCCATCCCAAGTGCTAATGTTGTCGGTTTCGAAGCAGAAAAATGATGCTTTGATATCAACAAGGAATAAAGATCACGGGAATCCACAGTTGTCGAACAATAAGGCTAATGATCAACCTAGTAGTTCGACAACAACTTCGAACGAAGTTGTGCCACCCATCATTCCTGAGCTAACGATAAAACTGCCAAAGGGAGTAGTACACAAATCGACATTTAATCCTCGTGCCAGAGCAGCACAACATTATAATATAGTAGAGGATCTGGCCCAATCGTCGTCCGTTATGTCGACACTTGAGGTACTGCAAAATTGCCCCTCCCAAAAGTAGGCTTTATTACCAGCAATAGGTGGGATTGACCCAGCGGATTCCAATCTTGTGGCCTTTAATCATAAAGGATACGACCCTCAGTTACCAACTCAACTAGCTTTCCTTATTCAAGTGAAAGCCCTCAACAAAACTTTTCATCGAACAATTATTGATGAGGGGGCATCTACATGTATTATGTCGATGAGTTGCTAGAAAACTTTGGGATCTCCACCCTTGTCGCGATTATCAACGACATTAAAATCATTTGATGGAAGAACATGCACCCCATACGGGATTTTAAGTAACTTTCAAGTCGAACTAGGGCGCAAAACAATAGAAATTGATGTTGAATTTATCGACGGAAACCTCGACTACAACATACTACTGGGAAGGCCTTGGATATATGTTATGGTTGCAGTTGTGTCAATGTACTTCAGGAAGATTGCATTTCCCTTCCAAGGAAGAATCGCAATCGTCGACCAGCAAACATTTCTCCCAAACAGTTCACAAGTTACGGGAAGCATTCCGATGATCCACGAAAGCCCTCATTCGCTTCAAAATATCGAATTAGGCCTACTAAAAGACCCTACATTAATGGGAACTTTTGCCCTACCGCCTCCAAACAATCTGGCGGAAGTGGCCACGGTGGGAAACTGCAATATGGTATCTTCTATTCAGAAGATGTCCGAAAATGATATTTGCATGTATCATCAACAGGTATTGCCTCCGAGCCCAATAGAAATATTGTAGAAATCAATGTTTTCAGCTTGGAACGCAAACCGAAATCAACGCTCATCAAGCGTTTGGATAGATAGGTCTAAGGAATATGGCACCCGTTCAGATCCTTGGTCACAAGTACATTCTACAAACGAAGGAATTGTTCAGTCAATGATGATTGACAGGGCACCATGGGAAGATTACCACCATCGTTCCCATCTTCCAAATTGTAAGGAAGATAGTTCCAGTGACCTTGATCATCCCTCAGTTTTTGATTTTCTATCAAATACTGTAAATACGGTGGATTCCGAGCGAAACCTGTCCAATATTGAAGAAACTATCGCCATCAATATCTCGACCAAAACAGATGTTGTAGAGAATATTCATGTCGGCAAATCTTGTTCTTCTTCAGAACTAGAAATATATTATTCTCTTTTTCACGAGTTCAGCGATGTCTTTGCATGGTCATATGAGGAAATGCCAGGCATTGACTCGAGTATCGTTGAACACGAAATTAAGATGTATCCATATGTCAAACCAATACGACAACGGCTTTGGCAGGTGCACCCCAAGAAAGCCGCTGCCATCAAGGCGAAGGTTGAAAAACTTCTCCATGCTGGTTTCATTTACCCCATTCCTCTAACCAATTGGGTATCAAATATTGTTCCTGTAATGAAAAAGCAAGGAAAGATATGAGTGTGCATTGATTATAGGGATGTAAATCAAGCTTGTCCAAAAGACAACTACCCTACACCCTTCATTGACCAGATAATTGATGAATGCGCCAGATGTGAAATGTTTTCATTTATGGATGGATTTTCCGGGTATAATTAAATACATATCCGCCCACAGGACTAGTCAAATACTGCATTTATTTGTCCGTGGGGCACATTCGCTTACCGCAAGCTACCTTTTGGTTTAAAGAACATAGGGGCAACCTTTCAGAGGGCAATGAATTATGCCTTCCATGACATCAAGAACATCGTTCAACCATATCTCGACGATCTTCTGGCTCATTCACAAAAGCGGACCGATCATCCGCAGCATTTGAGAGTGATATTTCTACGATGCCGACACTACAAGATACGACTCAATCCACACAAATGTGTGTTTTGTGTTAGTTCTGGTCATTTACTTGGCTTTGTGGTCTCGAAGGATGGGATTTGTCTCGACCCATGTAAGGTTCAGGCAATCATTGATTTTCCTCCACCTTCAAATTTGCTTCAGATTCAAAACCTCTAAGGGAAAGAAAACTTTCTGAGGAGGTTCATTCCAAATTACACAAAACTTGCTAAAGGTCATACTCGTTTGTTGAAAAAAGAAGTACCCTTCATCTGGGATCAGGTCGCACAAGCTTCCTTTGATGCCTTAAAAGAATCCCTAATAAAAGCATCATTCATGTATGCTCCTGATTATCAAAAAGACTTTAACATGTATCTAGCTGCAGCAGATATGACCATAGCAATGGTTTTAGTTCAAGAAGACAATGGAAATGAACATCCAATCTATTATTTAAGTCGAAACTTAAATGATACAAAAACCAAATACTCCTATGTTGAAAATCTGGCTCTCGCAGCTGTTCAAGTGATACAGAGATTTCGACACTATATCCTCTTTGGAAAAACTACCATTTTGTCAGATTGCAACCCCATGACTTATATCTTGCTGCGACAGTTACTGAGGGGCAAATATTCCAAATGGATAGCAATTTTGCAAGAGTTTGATATGGAATTCGTAAAATCCAAATCAAAGAAAGCCCTAGTTTTCGCGAAGTTACTATGCGATCTCCCATCGTCGTCCAACGATTCAACATCCAATGCAACAATCGTGGATGAATCTTTGTTTATGATATCTTCAAGCGATCCATGGTATGGAGATATAATCATATATCTCCAAACCCAAACATATAGGTCTAATACCTCCCATTCAGAACAACGACGTACTCGATATCAAGCAAAAGACTACATGATCGTCGGTGATACACTTTACTGTCGTGGTATCGATACAGTTCTGCGGAGGTGCCTCACCCATGAGGAGGCCGAAAAAGTCCTGAATGATTGTCATTCAGGCACGTGTGGGGGGCATCAATCTGGTTACGCTACAGCGCAAAAGATTTTACGAGAAGGGTACTTCTGGCCAACAATGTTCAAGGATTGCATAACCGTAGTAAGACGTTTCCATGCCTGTCAAATTTTCGATCGCGAAACCAGAACACCACCCGAACCTCTGCAACCAGTAGTTGTTGTTGGGCCATTTGCCAAATGGGGCATAGATTTCATGATATGTAACCCCATCTTGGCTGGGGGGCATGGGTATATTATAGTCATAGTAGACTATTTTACCAAATGGGCCGAGGCGATGCCTACATTAAACAACAGTGGCAAAACGGCTGCTCTTTTCTTTTTTTAATCATGTAGTCTCCAGATTCGGTGTTCCACAAGCTATAGTCACAGATCATGGATCGCATTTTCGCAATCACATGATGGTTGAGTTGGCTACCAAATTAGGATTGTCCCACAACAGCTCTACTCCGTATTATCTGCAAGCTAATGGACAAGTTGAGGCAATCAACAAGGTCCTGAACCGCATGCTGCAAAGGATGCTTGGAGTCCATAAGCGGAGTTGGCACCTGATCCTGTACTCGGCCTTGTGGGCATATCGGACATCGGTAAGGAATGCAACCGGGTTTACACCCTTTCAACTGGTGTATGGCCTGGAAGAGATCTTACCAGTTCAGTGCGAAATCTCATCCCTCAAGCTCGTAGTTGACCTTCTCCCCGGAACTTCAGAAGAGGAGGCTCGTTTCTTGGAACTAATCCAATTGGATGAAACCTGTCATGATGTCGCCGTGGCTAATGAAGCCCATAAGAAATGAGTCGAGGTGTAGTTCGACAAGAATGTCAAACCCCGTGTCTTCTCAGAAGGTGACCTGTTCTTACTTTACGACCAGGAGTCCGATAAGTTAGGAGCAAGTAAGTTAAAGTCTTTATGGATGGGCCCCTATATTGTTAAGTGGGTATTAGCAAAAGGAGCCTATGAGTTAGTGGATTATAATGGGATTCCACCGGCGCAACCCCGCAACGGGTTGTACCTTAAGCGTTACTATGCTTGACTCAGTGTAGTAACCCTTATGCTTTTGTTACATTTTTGTTTTCGCTAAGAGTAATTGTTTTGGTTAGGTAATCCACTTTTGCATGTCGAACCTAGTGGAATCATTTTTTGGATATGCCGACAGAGCGAGTCGTAGTTCGCGGCCTAGGCCATCTTTGATCCAAGCGGCGAGTTAGTAAGTTTCAGAGGGGTGTGTATTGGTCGATCAATGAACAACATCACTGAATATAACGCGTTCAAGATTTTGGAAAGACAATTCGATTCTATCCAATATCAACATATTTCCAGAAACTTAAACACATTAACGGATTCATTATCAAATTATGTGTTAGATAGACATTTGTGACATTTATAAAAGAAAAGAAATTTATCAATATTTGCATCAGGATCATGTAACTTAACCAAAATGAAGCTTCGAAAATCAAAATTATATATATATATAACTGTTTATGGTTTACACCTAGTGTTCTGTGTCCAAGACAAAATCGGTCAAATGACCCAAAAACTTAAAATGCTAGTGATAACAAGTCACCGCCTGTGCAATCATGCGTAAAAGTCTAGTCCATCGACGTGGCACGCCAGTAGTATGTCACTATAATCTCAGAGGCAGCTCGTCAGTCCTCACATCCGGGATACCGAGAGTGAGGCCTTCGATCTGATCTTGCAATGCTGCAAGAGTCTCGGCTACATCCAGGTCGCGAAGGACAACCCTCCCTATAGCCTCTCCTGCTGGAACGACAGTTGGTGCTCTTAGGCGCACAACTGGTCGCACTGGTCCGATATCTGCATGAGCACATGAGTTTTGACTAGACTTGGTAAAAAAAAGCACGGGAACATTATCAAAGAAATAAACAGGGATATGGTTAGAACTTTTACCTATAGCACTCCACTGCTCACCAGCCGGCAGCACCAAATCTGGGTCACCCTGGAAATCCATACCAACATATGGACACTTGGCATTAACCATCTCCTGACGGTTGAACCACTCAAAGAAGGAATCAGAGAAAGAAACCTGTGGATGACCAGCATGTGGGCCATGAGGTCAACCCATCTCTACATTTGTGGCTTAGTCGGTGGCAGCAAACCAAGTGAAATGTACTGTGGCTGCATCAGTGGGATCTTCCCCAAGGCGAAAGTGGTAAAAATGGAACCATAGCCAAAGTTCTTAAATCGCCCATTTTTCACTTTGGTAAGCTATTCTTTTATCACTGGAAGTATTGCATCACACCAGTTGAACACCATTGGTTCGAGGCATTCTAAGGCATACTGCATATAGGACTTGTTGGCCAAGTGAAGAGCCGCACTACTGGCCAGTCTAGCAAAGGTGAACAAGATGGTCCTCAAAGACCGGTCAGTGACATCTCGGATGTTTATCTTGCTGCCCCTACTTGGCTGAGATCCTTCTCTACAGTATCAACGAATATAATCCCTCACGGATTCGCCCCCACGGGCGGAACCTGATAGTGAGAGAGGGGCACCACGCCTCGATAAACCGGTCAAAAAATAGATGTCTATGACAGTCATGGGGATGGATTTGCCTCTAATCTGGAACACCTGGTTGGTAGGATCCCATGCATCGAGGAAATATTGCAACAAGTTGATTTGTTTCCTCATGCTAGAGATGTGGAAGAACTTGAGCAAACCACAGTTCCGAAATGTAGTTACCGTACCTGGATCATGTAAAGCAACCATGTCCTCTTCTTCATGCTCGCATTCTCGCCATGTAACAACCATTTTGCCCCGATGAATCTCTGAATACAAACAAGAGAAGAGTCAGGAACCTGATTTGGCTAAAAACAGGCAAAATTTCTATGGAAAAACAGTGCACAAGTTTCCCTCCTTGTGCCCATCGCACCCCAGCTGTGTACTGGGAGCGATGCATACTAACTGGCCAGTGGCCAGCCCAGTATGCATCGCACATTTTGATGTACATAGGGTGCGATGGGGGCAAAATGAATTTTTCAAACCCAAGAGGCCCAGGAAAGCACGGAAACATGCTCAGAATTCAAAAAGAAAGGAATGTAACTGAAGAGCACAATTTTAACTCCTACATGGTCTAGACGGCACCAAGAATCATCCGCAGAATCTCCCAGAATCAGCTAGTGAAAATCGAGGGGGAAAACACCTCCAAAGCTCCATCAATCTCAAGTTCAAATGAAATGGTAAAATGAGGAGTAAAAACTACTTTTAAATTACTTTTCGTGTAATTTAAGTAGGGTATTAGTGTTTTAACTCATTTTTCAAGCATGTATTTTCATTTCTAATCAGTTTGATGGAGCAATTGAACAGGAAGTACGACCATCAAAAGAACATAGTGTTAACAGTGGGTTGAATATCAATGACCATGATCACGAGCAGTTTTTATGCAAAGTTCAAGCTCGTTAAAAATTAAACCTAAGCAATGAGCAAATGTTCCTCCAGAGTTTAAGCTCATTAAAAAATGAACCAACCTCTGGTAAATAACTATTGCGAATGCATTATCATCAGCTTCTGAGCCCTCGTCGTGTTCTCTCCATCACCTCCACTCTGTTTAGACAATCATACGCCTCCATTTGATTGTTTACCCTTTTGAGGAACAGCTGCGAAGAGTGATTCTGTTAGCCATCCTTGTGACACTGCCATGATTGGAAAATTCCAAACCTTACCTGGAATCAGTAGCTACCCGAAAATATCACTCGTTCCTCAAAGACGAGTCTCCTTTAAGATATTTTCATCTGACTCGTAAAATGTGAAAAGATTGCTGAGCAGTTGGCCTCTCCAGCTCGTTAAAGCTACCGAGAGTGCTATCCCTCCTCTAGATTTTAATCTTTTTGGACTTGAGGGATTATTACACAAAAAGATCGAGTGCTTGTTTTGTTCGGCTCGTTAAAGCTATAAAAAATTCATCCCTTTCGTATTATTTTATACTTTTTCGGACTTAAGGGATTATATGATGAAAAAGGATTAATGGAGTTTCCTTTCTGTCCCTTTTCAGACTCCTCTAAAATTGAAAAAGGACCGAGTTGTCTTTGTCGTTAAACTCGTTAAAACAATAGCGACAAACTTGTCCATAGAGATAAGAACAAGTTTCACTGTCGCTAGGCTCGTTAAAACAGAGCGACGTTTGCCCAAAGGGAAAATTATAGAACAAGCATATATTATCCTCCTCAAGCTTGATAAAAATAAAAAGGTACTGGTTAGCAATGACTGGGGAAAATTGGGAAGAAAACTTGAAGAAACTTTATTGGTAGCGAGTTGCTCTTGAACATGACACTTTCACTCCATCACCATGATTGAGTCGGGTTGGGTTATTCCATTCACCGGTCATATTACCATTGGTCAATTGTACTATCCATCTTTGGGGTTAACGCTACCAATCCATGTCAGTGTCGCCGATATGTTCAAGGGAAGTTGATCAAAGAATTCACCAACCGAGCCTGTGTCTCACCCGTTGCAATGCCTTCACGCTTCATTCTTTCATGACCGCCACCCTAAGCCCTGTATCACCAGATCGTTTTCACCTCCACAAAATAATTTGCTCCAGTCCGTGTCGTAGATGTGGGATTCATTAAGGCCCTCCTACGACAGGTTACTTCTTGACGATGGCAGCTCATTATCCAAGAAGCCAACCTAGGAACAACCCTTTCAATACTTTGAAGCTTGCATGCCTCAATGGCAAGTTTCTCACTTTCGGTGACAAGTTTACATCAATGGCCTTCGACTGAAAGATTTTTGTGTGGTGTTTGACGCCAAGTCCCTTTTTCACACCACGTGAATTGTACTGTAGTACCTTGAGGGTCATCATCATTATCGGTGATTCCTCTCAAGCCTGTTAACAACTTACATCATTGGCTGGTAATCAGGGGATGTCTTTCCATGTTCGACTCCACAACATTTTTCACGTGGATCGACTTGTACTTTGGACGAAGATTAGACGATTTTGAAGACCCCAGATCTAGTTTCATCGATCCGGGCTGTGATATATTCCGAAAAATAAAGACATCAAATGTACATCATTTCTGCACAGATGATCATCCGAATCAAAGGATGATGGCTCTACCAGAATCATCAGTCTGCCACACAGACGGTCGTCTATCCTATGTACATGAAAATGAATTTATAAAGGTGAGCATGGGAATGCCCGCCTCAGCTAGATCATGAGAATGTTATGAAGATAATGTATTGTATTGTATCTTATTACAGGTCGCCTTCCAGTTCGAAAAACCTCGGATCCTCATGATAAAGCATTTCACCGGACATTAAAGATTTTCGACCTCATGCTTTAGGGGGCAACTGTTATAGACATATTTGGGAACTACAACCGCAGTCACATATGTCCATAAACCAAGGGCTTCTAAGTTCCTAAAAGTGTTGTTTCATGCCCTAAAGGAACAAGGTCGGCTAATTACATCATCTCCCAGAAGTTCTCCACAAAAAACTGCTCAGAACTGGTCAAAACTGGACCATACAGAGTGCCGCGTGCTAAGGGTGCGTTGCATCTCACCTGCTCAATGCAAAAAGTGCGATGCACACTGGAAACCCCTTCTGTAGGGTGCAATGGGCGAGAGTAGACAAATGGCAGAGACAATTTACAAGGTGGATGATCATGGAATCTTCCAGAGACTTCTCATTTGACACTTGCCTCTCTGAATTCGCCTAGGGATGAGTAAGAGATCATCAATCTCCAAGTGGAAGAAAGAACTATTAGAGAGAGGAAACTAATCAAAATCCCAGAAGCTGACTCACCCCCCTGCAATCATCTATATATGGATCCCTCATCCTAGAGATCCAAAGGCTAGAATCTTGTATCTTGTAAGGAAGTGTTGTTGGTTTCCTGGTGCAATATCATAGTGTTGGGTGATCTAAGCTTTTCATGATGTGAAGAAGGGATTTCATGCTAGGAGGATGACATTGGGTCAGATCCATGGGTTGTAATCCTCTCTCCTAATCTTTATATCAATAAAACTATTCATGTTTTCCTCCACATTCTTGTATGTTTGATGATATATGCATTTGTGTGGTCAATATATATCTGGTCCTATATTGTTTATGATCGTAGATCTCTGTACATTGAAGGTATTATGTTGCTTTAACTGCACAAGTACTCTTTGAAGCGGAGTGGTCAAGGAAGGAGCGGTAAAGACCTGTTAGAGAGGAGGAGGAACAAGCAAGGAACCAAGCGAAAGATTGAGGTTGGTATTCTTTGCTCCTCTCCTATCTACTTCTCATAAAGGAAAATGAAAGTAACTTTAATCTATTTGTTTCTAAGATAGCTACCCGTCTTAGTGGGACTAGCAGCTCTGCATAGACACTAGATTTCCCGATAACAGGTCCTGGAGCATCCACCTCGCAGTCTGAGCTCTATGGCAATGCCATAATCTTGGAGTGTGAAATTCTTCTGCAATATTTACCTGGCATAAATCAGACTTTGCATACTTGCTGATATACCCAATTGTTTTTGTAACTCGCCCTTCGAATTTTGAATCTATCCCCCATTCCATATTTGCTTACATATAGTCCTCCCTTGCAAAGCTCTGATAAAAAATTGGATTAGATCTAGATCTATTGTGAGAGCATTCCTATTAGAAGGTTTCTATCGATCATCTCCCAACCATGCAATGGCCAAATTAGCCATGCCTCCCACTATGAAGGAATAAAAGTCTGTACTAGCCAGAAGCGAAGCAGACTCCCCAAATCTAGGTCTGCTTCTCTGTTTTGACATTGATATTCCCTCATGGGATCGAAATTATGATTATGCAGATCCAGTCTCTTGATCCGTGGGTCTATGAGAGGAAGCGTTGCTGCTGGGCGATCTAGCCTATTTACTACTACATCTGGGGCTTTGTCTTCAGATCTGAGGGCTTGAGCATGATGGTGGTTGATGATATTCAAACCATTGTGAGTAAGATGATCTTTGGCGAAGTCTTCCACTCTCGGATTCTTGGCATCGATATTCTTATTGGCACTGTTAATGAGTCTCGCTATGATCTCGTGAGCTCTCTGCTTGGCGATCCAGACTTCATTGAATGAAAGAAGGACGACATTGTAAGAAACACTTTGACTCTGATTATCCCCTACAGCTATTGCTGCGGCTGTTGCTGAAGTCATTATTATTGGAGGGGAGAAACCCGTCGACCAATTGGGGCTCTGAAAGTGCTCTGTCTCATCAAACTTCCGCTTGTTATTGGCCCGGGAGGGAGGCGGTGAGTAGTCCATATTGCCAGAGCCATAGTGTCATTGCCCCTACATTAGCGGTAATCTTCCAACCACTTATGGCGAGGTGCAGCACCACCGAACACTTTCTTTTCACCAATAATTATGTTCATGGACTACGCCTTAACATTCGATACTTAGTTTATTTTTCGTTACCAAGTATTGAGATTAGTAGTTTATTTTTCGTTACCAAGTATTGAGATTAGCCTTTATACTAATGAACACCCATACACATTCATTATCCATAGTAATTAACACATATACATAATTGCAACAGTATAAAGGGAGGGGAAACTCCTTGATATGAGTCTGCCTAATATCAATATATATTTTCCACTTTCATAAAAATACAAGTTAAACCTTGGAAACCCAAAGTTTACATTTAGCCAAATTTTCAACCCATGTTATTTGCCCAACTCGGGCGCTCCTCGTCATAACTGTGTTGCCACACCCGAGTGCCCTCCGCACGAGTCACACCTTCGCTTGTCAAACCAGCACACCACCGTCTTGTCGTGCACTGCATGTCCCCACTCGGGTCGCCTCACCGCATGAGTCACCATCCATCGTTCGGGCATGCACTGTGTGCCCACCCGGTCGCCCGTCCACCCGCCTTCGTTCAGGCGTGCACGGCACGCCCACTTGGTCGTCCGTTCACCCGCCTTCATGCACGGTTTCCTACCGCACACCAACTCGTCATTCACCCTTCGTTCGTTGGTCGGGCGTACCCACCGTGCCACCTCACTTGACTCGACGAAGTGCCAACCGAACTCTCCACCCGAAATCCTGCCCGTCGCACCTTTACCAGTCCGCACGATGGTCGTGCATGGTGCACCCACCCGGGTCGCCTGCAACTGCACCTCTGTTGTGTAGGCCTGCACGATGCACCTGCAGCCTGCCCGAACTTTGTTCACTGGCGTGCAGCTTGCCCGAAGTGCGGGCACATAGACCCGCGCCCACCTCGCACTTCTGACCTGCACCTCTTCTTCAACCAACTCGCACCTTGTATGATCGAACTTGTTGTTTGTCGAATTATTCCTTAGCTCGCCCAATCATCCACCTATGTATATGGGTGGAGGCAAGGTTAGCTTTCTTTGTCGACCTATGTTCAGCTCGCCCAGCTAACTCGCCATAACAGCTCGCCCGAAGGTTGGGTCGGCTCGCCCAACTCATGGGGCCGCCCACCTTAACTCACCCAACATCACAAGTCCTCTCTGTCGGCCCATGGGTAGTTCGCTGAGCTCGCCTAGGCATATAAACATACAACCAAACTCCATCCATGTGCATTTACACATCGTACTTCATCCGTTTGGCTGTAGCTCAACTTGCCTTCGTATGGTGAAGTTTGCCCTGCCCGTCACACGGACCACAAGTCCTTACATCCTCCTCCACCTGAAGTCATTGTCGTCCTCGACAATATACCATCCTCGTAACCATTTCCACCAAGATAACCATCTCATCCTTGGTTCATGATATCAACTAGCCCATACACTGTAACATATGCAAAATGACTGCCTCCACCATGCGTTGTCCCATCCTGTGAACTGTCGTCAAGATACTCCAACATAATGCCAACATCTCTCTGCACACTTCCAGACCTCATGATTCGAACTAGTCAGGTGATTAGTCCAGCCTTCATGCTCAAACCATAAGAATGCACATCCTTATGCCTACACCAATATTTTCTCAAACTCTGCCACATCTTGGACTCGCTAAGAATCTCTCCCATGCTCAGGTCCATGGAAACTCCATCCCATCTGCAACATGTCATGATGCTAATGCCAGCCCATTCCTGCATCACCTGTCACACCTGCTCAATCGATTTTAAGGGACTCACTGCCATGAGCAGCTAACAACGAGCTCCATCTTCTCTGTCATCTAAGAAGATGTGGAGGGAGTAGAGCCTGAAAGCTCACCCTCACTAATAAGCTCAATCCATTTGTCAGGATCCTCTATCTCCATCCTCTGTAGGTATGCAACCCGATCCTCCCTCTGGACATTCAGCCTCACATAAACATCGTCGTCATCATCATCCTCAACCTCCTCTAGCCTTCTTGACAAATCCAAGATACTATCAGATATTGTCCTGATAATCAATGACTGTTCAGTAAGCTTTGCCTCAACAGTAGACAACCGCTTACACACATCATCCATGCGCTTCTCATCCTCCATTTGCATCATTGCTAGTTTACAATCAGGTCTTGTCACACCAATGGTTGGAACACCAGTGGGTACATCTTCCCTTCCATCGTAAATGTACAACTTCTTCAAATGTGGAACAATTATCGCATCATACTGTTTCAAGAATTCCATTCCCAGCACAACTTCATAGATATCAATCCGCACTATAGTGAAGTCGACTTTCCCGGTCTACTCACTTAGTGTTGTGTCCACTCTTTCAGATACACCAATCACAAAATCAGGAGGAGAATTCATTGTCTTTATTTGTGCCTTCACCGGTACAAACTTCAGCCCAATCCTTCTCGCAACATCCTCACTCATGAAGTTGTGAGTAGCTCCACTATCCACCATAGCGAGCACATCGACACCCCCAATCTTCATCCGAACATACTCCAAGCTGTTCCTCTCCGGATCTCTTCGAGAGACCACTTCCGTAGCAGCTGCAACTCCAAGTATCTGCATCATCCCCACAAAAGTTTCTTCTTTCTTCGTATTAGACTATGCAATAGCAGCCACTTTTGGTCTGGAAGGACAATTCTTCACCGTATGTGGTTTTGCACATATCCAACACTTCAATGGTTTCTTTGTCTTAATCTTCTCATCCGATTTCGAAGCATCATCTTTCTTCTTCTCTTTCATCTTATCGAACTTTTTCTTTTTCTCATCAGAAGTTTCGTCATAATGCTCCACCAAACGATCCACAACAGCAAAAGCTTCCTCAAGTGTCTTAATCTTCTACCTCTTCACTTCATTGTATGCCCAAGGTTTCAGCACAATAATGAAGTTGAACACCTTGTCCCTCTTCGCCATGTCGGGAAGTTCCAGAACTGCACTTGCAAACTCCCGCTGATATGTTTGTAGGTTCCCTCTCTGCTTAATAAACTTAATCTTCATCCTTGCTTCCAATGTTTCATCCTGAGGACTGAAGTGGGTCTGCAAAGCCTTCTTCATGTCATCCCACGAAGTTATGTCATCAACACTACCATTGGTAATCTGATCCATCCTCCTTCGCCACCACATCTTAGCATCCTTCGTCAAGAATTGAGCAACTACCTTCACTTTTGTCTCATTGACAAACCCAAGCGTTCCAAGTATTGCTTCATATCCCATAGAAAATTACAAAGAGTCTTCGCACTTCTTGTACCATCATAAGATTTTGGTTCCTTGATCTTCACATGAGACACTCCTCCACCTGAGTTATGCCTCACGGCCTTCTTCAACACCGCTATCTCATCTTTTGCTTCATCAAGAGATTTCTGCAAGTTCAAGATTTCTGCCAAACCTCGATCTCTTGCTTCCCGAATCTCATTGACTTCATATTCAAGTTGTGTACACTTGAGATCAGTGTACTCATATTGAGTCCGAAGTTCATTGAGTTCTTCTCTCATCTTCGCATTGGCTTCTTGATCTTGAATGATCCCGGCCACCCTCAAAGTTCATAAAGAATCCAATTCCTCCATTCTTTCCAATATCCTGTTTCTGAAAGCCTCAGTTGCATTGTGGCTAGATTCACCTGTTACAACATGAGTTTCACCTGCCATCCCTGCCATCAGCTTCCTTCTTTCTGATCTAGTATAGACCATCCACCAGCTTCACCAACTGTGAATCTGCTCTTCAGCAAATTCCCTTTGCACTTCGCCAAGTTCCCTGCAAAATCAAACCAGCCCTTGATTCCACTTGTATGTGAAATCAACTTCATTCACTTGCAAGTCACTTTCACCAGCTCAACCGTGAGCTCCCTATACTACTGCACGATACCAGCACTAGCTTTCCATTGTCAACCCAGTCAGTTGCCTGATTAGCTCTGATACCACTTGTCATGAAGTGACAGCGGGATCAGCTTCTTCCGCAAATTCTGTTTGCACTTCACTAGGTTTCTTGCAAAACCTGGACCAGCTCTGATACCACTTGCCACGCCCCTACACTAGTGGTAATCTTCCAACCACTTATAGCGAGGTGCGGCACTACCGAACACTTTCTTTTCACCAATACTTATGTTCATAGACTACACCTTAACATTCGATACTTAGTTTATTTTTCGTTACCAAGTATTAAGATTAGCCTTTATACTAATGAACACCCATACACATTCATTATCCACAACAATTAACACATATACACAATTGTAACGGTATAAAGGGAGGGGCAACTCCCTCATATGAGTCTGCCCAATATCAATATATATTTTCCACTTTCATAAAAACACAAGTTAAACCTTGGAAACCCCAAGTTTACACTTAAGCCAAAATTTCAACCCGTGTTGTTTGCCCAACTCGGGCGGTCCTCGTCGTAACTGTGTTGCCACACCTGGGCACCCTCCGCACAAGTCACACCGTCGCTTGTCAAAGTGGCACACCATCGTCTCGTCGTGCACGATGCGCCCTCACTCGGGTCGCCTCACCGCACGAGTCACTGTCCAGTGTTCAGGTGTGCACGGCGCGCCCACCCGGTTGCTTGTTCACCTGCCTTTGTTCAGGCGTGCACGAGGCGCCCACTCGGTTGCTTGTTCACCCGCCTTCATGCACGATTGCCTACCGCACACCAACTCATCGTTCACCCTTCGTTTGTTGGTCAGGCGCACCCACCGTGCCACCTCACCCAACTTGCCGAAGTGCTAACCGAACTCTCCACCCAAACTCCTGCCTGTCGCACCTTTACCCGACCACACGATGGTCGTGCACGAAGCACCCACCCAGGTCGCCCGTAACCGCACCTTCGTTGTGTAGGCCTACACGATGCACCCGCAACCTTCCCGAACACTATTCTCTGGCGTGCAGCTCGCCCAAAGTGCGGGCACATAGACCTGCACCCACCTTGCACTTCCGACCTGCACCTCTTCTTCAACCAACACGCAGCTCGTATGATCGAACTTGTTGTCCGTTGAATTATGCCTTAGCTCGCCCAACCATCCACCTATGTATATGGGCGGTGGCAAGGTCAGCTCGCCCGATCGACCTATGTTCAGCTCGCCCAACCGACTCGCCATAACTCGTTTAGCTCGCCCGAAGGTTGGGTCGGCCCGCCCAACTCGTGGGACTGCCCACCTTAACTCGCCCAACATCGCAAATCCTCCGTGTCGGCCCGTGGGTAGCTTGCCCAGCTCGTCCACGCATATAAACATACAACCAAACTCCATCCATGCGCACTTACACATCGCACTTCGTCCATTTGGCCACAACTCAACTCGTCTTCGCATGGTGAAGTTCGCCGTGCCCGTCGCACGAACAACAGGGCCTTACACGTAGCGGCCATAATCAGACATCTTTGCTCCAGTCTCATAGACCTTCACTGCCATCTCCTTCATATTTTAGTTTTATTTATTTAAATTTATAATTAAATCATTTATTAAAAATTTCAAAATTATATATAGTTTGAGTAGGCCTAATAATTAAGAATATGTTTCTTAAAAGGTTATGGTCAAAATGAGAGAGATAGAGTAAGTATGTATTAATAAATTTAATAGTCAAATAAATGAATGGAAGTGAGTCCCTTGTCTCACAAATAAAAAAAATCTCGTATACCAATTTAATATCTTACTTGACCATGACTTTAAAATTACATAATAATAATAATAATAATAATAATATATTTACAATTATTATTTTTTATATTAATTAATAAAAAATTGATTTAAGAAACTTTTAAATAAGAAAGCTGGAGTTTTGAAGATTTTGATAACTTACCTAGCCTGAAAGCCTTCTCATACACCTTCCTCGCCTTGCTATAGAGTTCAGAACTGAAACTTAAATCAAACTGCTTAGTATTATAAAAGCGGTTTAGGTCAAGTAAATATATTGCTGAATTAAGACATATCTAACAATCAATGTATAAGTAATTAACATGATAAACCAATCACCAACATATTAGTCCTTGGTAATGCAACACCGAAAGCAAAAATTCGGAAAACAAAACGAATTTTTATCTATGCATCCATGTCTTCATAAACCAGCTTAACGTGATATGCTTGGTCATTCATTCGTTCGCAGCGGAGTAGGTAGTACGTTCGTTTCACAATTATGGAACAATCAAATCAATCTGCCTGGTACAAACTATGAATCTCGCATATCAAGATCTTTATTAGCACTCATCGAGTCTCTCTACTTGCAAGCAAAAATTATCGATGGCGCAGTCTGCTATATGTGTTTTCATGTTATATCTTCTGTGTATTTTGGCTGGGATTACCAAGGCCAATGTAGGAGAAAACAACAGTGCAGGCAAAGTGCCTGCTCTGTTTGTTTTTGGGGATTCGATTGTAGATTCTGGCAACAATAACTACATTCCTACATTAGCCAGAGCCAACTTTCCTCCATATGGTCGAGATTTTATCCATCACAAGCCCACAGGGCGCTATTCTAATGGCAAACTCTCAACAGATTTTATCGGTATATCCAATAAAAATAAAAACAGTTGTTCCAGCATATTTTGTTATTTGAAATAGGATAACCTAAGTAGTATCTAATTTTAAATCATTAATATGGTTTGCAGCTGCAGAACTGGGGCTTAAGGAGACGCTGCCGCCATATTTAGACCCCCATCTCAAAACCCAAGATCTCATAACGGGTGTCAGCTTTGCTTCCGCAGGAACTGGATACGATAACCTCACCGCTGAGGCTGCTGTAAGTTGTTTTTGGATATTCCTGTTTTCTTAACATTTCAATCTTAAGTAACTTGAAGTATATCACTGAAGCTCAGAAGCATTGTTTTATATTGCTGCAGTCTGTGATACCCATGTGGAAACAGGCGGAGTACTTTAGAGATTACAGTGGGATATTGAAAGAGCGGGTGGGAGAGAAAAAGGCATCCAGTATAATCGGAGAAGCCATTTATCTGTTCTGTGCAGGTACCAACGATTTAGTAAATAATTACTTTCTTCTGCCCATGAGAAGAAATCAGTTCAGCATCACCCAATATCAGGACTTTCTGCTGCAACTCTCCCAAAGCTTTTTTCAGGTAAAACATCATTCACATAGCAAAATGTTGTTGAGGGAATACATTGTTGAAATATTGATCTTGTTTTCAGCTGGGGAAAAGAAGGTGGTATTATTCACAAAGTGTTGTTTGTTTACAGTTTTTACTCTGCTGATTTACTGTCTATGGCAATATTCGGTATGGAGAGGCTAGATACTCTACAATCTAAATCGAAGAGAGACTATGTGTGTGGGTTTATTGAAGAAATTTTATGCCATTGTAGTAAAACAAATATTTAACTTCGATCAAAGACATCCAGGGTTTAGGTTACAAATAAATCTATGTGCATGTAGTAAAAGGATTATGTATATATTTAGTTCAATGATATTTACTTGTGTAAAGCTTCAAGATGCATGTTGATTTTAAGGCTAGATAGAAGCATAGGGTTCGGAGGATATAAAGTATTTAAAGTTTGATATTGTTGTCTCCCGTTGCAAACCCAAATGAGAAAGGGTTATTATACAAATTGCATCTTGATAAAGACCTTTGCCTTAAGGCCCCTCACCTTACCTCTAGTGTCCCACCAAGTCTGCCTTAACTCTCTACTGGTTTGGTAAATATAGTTTTCCTTTTAAAAATGTTGATATTTCTTTTAAATATGTTAATGTTTGTCCGTGATTAATTTTTGCTGAGATTAAAAATATTTTTATTTATTTTTTATTTATTTTTTATAATATTATATGTAATATCTGAAGAAGAAATTTCTTTCAATTGATTTATTTCATTTTAAAATTTTATTTTTATATTTAAAATTGTTTTTAAAATTATTATATTTTTGTTAATTGAAAAGTTTCAAAAAATATTATTATGGGGTAAATATTTTCAAATTTCAATTTAATTTGAATATATAATTAACTATTACAAAAAATGTTTTTTATATTCAATCTTTTTTTTCAATATCCACTCAACTTTTTATTCCAAAAGTTTCTTACTGTAATAAAGATTATTTTGAAATCATAATTTGCTTAAGTGATATATTTTTTTCTACTAAATATGGTTATAACTAAAAATGTTTTATAGTTAAATGCTTTAGTTTTCAGTCATTATTTAATAAAAAAATTGCCATTACACTAATTAAAAAAAACTTTTATAACCAAGATTTATGATTATCTTTAATCTTAAGATTTGAATGGTTACACACCTCCTATGTTGAACAACCATTTCAATTAATTTATATTACTAATTAATTTAGTATAAAATATATTAATATATATATATTAAAAAATAATAAATTTAATAATAATCAATGTAAATTTATCTTACATATTTATATTTTTTACATTAAAATTAATATATTAATATAAATTTAATTAGTTTAAAATATATTTATTGGCCATAGATAAAATTAATCTCTCTTGACCATGATGAGATCTGGAAATTTAAAATGATAAACATACAGGTAGAGAAAGTTCTCTTTCACAACTTTAAATACTGAGTAAAGTTGTCAGTTACATGTGTTAGCCTGGTTCTGTTTTAGTTAAAATGTTTTATGCATCACAATTTTTTCTATATACCATTTTAATTTACATTTCACTAATCAAATTTAAATTTATTGTTTTTTTAATAGATAAATTTAAGTAAAAAATAATAATATCTTATTATATTATTTAGAAATATTTTTGTATTTTATATTCATGAATATAGATTTAGTTGATTTAGACTAGATTTAGTCCAGCTTAAATCACAAGTTCCAAAGCTAGCTTAGGATATTTGATAATAACCATTAATAGATAAGTCTTCTTTCAACCAATAGCCAGGTTAGCCCTTGCCTAGGCTCTGTTTATATTACCAAAAATACTATTATTTAATTATTTTAAACCATGTTTAAAATTTTTTTAATTTTAAAATACATCTAAAAACATAATATTTTGAATATAAAAATTAAATAAAATGTAATTTACATTTAAAATATGCATATATTATCTCACATTAAACAATTTTTTTGGGGTTTTGCTTACCTGGCACAAAGCTTTCATCTGGATGAACTAAATGCTTCCATCTTACCTCCAAACTGTAATCGCACAATCTTTCAGGATGTGTACAACTTGGGTGCCCGCAAATTTGGTATCTATGGTATGGCAGCTGCGGGATGCCTGCCTGAGCAGAAAACGCTTTCTGGGAACCCCACACTGGACGGTTGTATCGATGAATTGAACCAGGTGGCACTGGACTACAATATGAAACTGAAAGCAGCCGTTGCTCGTCTCAGAGCTAGGTTTCCAGATATTAAAGTGGTCTATATCGACATTTACAAACCCTTCATGGATATACTCAGAAATCCTGCCAAATATGGTAGGAGTTTAATGAAAAATTCATTCTTAGATTAGTTGTGTTTTTGTCATTAGTTTCAGTTGTTGTATTGGGTTTGTTGTAGGGTTTGAGGAATCCAAGAGGGGCTGCTGTGGAACAGGATACATAGAGGTGGGAGTCACATGCAATTCCAACACTTCATTTATTTGTCCAGATGCGTCCAAGTACGTCTTCTGGGATGCCGTCCACTCTACAGAGAAAACGTATCGTCTCACTGCGAAAATCGTGCTGGACAGAGATATTTCGCAACTACTGTAAAGAAAATTTAATGTGTTTGGTGATTTGGATCTGAAAATATCAACTTTAAAGTACGTTAGAATTGGTGCAGAGGAATTTAATATTGCTCAGATTTGGCCCAGCTTTCGTGCAGATCCATTTATCAAAGTTTGTGCTGGGTGTTTATATGATCGTGAAATTGAACCGATATTATGAATGGTTTAAGATCTTTGCTCAGATTTCCTGCAAATATATTTATTTGATTTAGTTTTCCATGGTTGCCTGTCTAGATCTCATTGTGATATATTTGCAGTTAATTAATGCTTTAGATTTCCTGTAGAGAAATGTATTTAATTTCGCAAGCTTTCAATTGTTGTGCCTGTGAAACAATTTTATTTAAGTGTATTTTAATATAATAGAACACATTGCAGCATACCAGTAAACAATTTTGTGAAGGTATTTTTAGAAGTTCATTGTCATTTTAATAATGAATAACATTTTTATATTATAATAATATAATCTATGTTTTCTTGGTTGGCGTGTTTTTATCGGACAATTTTTAAATTTCCCCAAATTATTATTATTTTTAAAATTTGATTATACAGTTTTAAATCTTGATTACATAGTTTGATTTGATTATGTTTAATGGTTAAAAGTACGCGGCTTTTATTTTTCAAAAATATTATTTGTAAATACAAAGGAGATTTAGGATGTGTCTTTCTGGGTAGATCATAGTCACAGAAACAAAAGAATCTGATACAGCATAGAAACAAAAAAATCTGATATATCATATTAATATTAATATGTGGTGTGGTTAATATTAATATGTGGTGTGATGATGACTTTAAAGTTAGAAGATTATTATCATTATCATTTTCTAAAAAAAAATTACAAAACTAAAATTCTTAAAATCTAAAAAAATTTAATAATAATTACAATAATAGTATTATTTTATATTTTTATATACATATTATTTAATAGTATGCCATATTTAAGTTTTTGTCACTCTCTTGGACATGCAACTAGTAGCCCTGTTATTGAAGGCCAAAGTCTAGAAGTGTAGGCAAAAGCATCTAAGCCAGAAGTGTAGGGAGAAGCATTTAAGCTAATTCTAGTTTCAGTGGAGTGAATTGATGTAATAGTAAAGCCAATTTCAGTTGATGGAATTGATATAATAGCAAAGCCAATTTCAAGAACATGTCCAGATCCAACTCTTGGGAATGGAAACTTAGAATCAAAGTTTACTTGGTAGGTTAGGTTGTTTAGATGTTGGAGTTTGTTGAGAGCTTTTTTCAACAATAATTTCTTAGTTTGGGATTTGCTGGATCTCAGAAGTACTATATATGTGGGAGATATTTTTTTCAGAAATTGAAATATATTAATGATTTTGTATGTAATTTGTGCACCATGTTTAATTCTAAATTTCTTATTTTGGTATCATAGACAATTTTGGCTTAACTTCCTCATACGAGGGCTAGGGAGATGTAGAGCCATGATAGTTAATACTCCTTTGTAAATAAGTAGATTAGCAAAGAAAAGTGATTGCTAGAGCATGAAATTTATTAGTTTTTCACAGTTTTGCTTGGTGTGATTATTAGGATGAGCCAAAGTATAGAATAGTCGCCCAATTTTGTAGAGTTGTCAAGCTCCTCGTGGAGTGCACAAGAGAAGATTAGTTGTTTGTGGAAGTCTATGCAACATCACTTTGGAAGAATTTGAAAATCTCCAACCTTTATCTTTCGCTTTGAGATTTAAAGGTTGCAAAGATTCAAGAGGCTTCAATTCCAATTATGCATCACAAGTCCAGATTTGGAGATGAGAGAAAATCATGCCAGATAATTTATTTATTTATTTATTTTTTTAATATTTCTGTCAAAATCATCCATCTTCATTTCACTACACTTGCCCTTACTACTGAAACACTAGATTTGTACACCCTAGGTGCTTTATACAATTGTGCTACAACAACTCGATATATCTATGGTTGGCATTTTCCACAAAACCTTGGGTGGACAACTTTGTTAACAGGGTTTGTCACAGACTTGGATTTGATGACTCGATGGGGGTGGAGGCAAAGAAAGGAATATGAGCAACATTGGTTTGGTTGCTAGCAACTTTCGAGCGTGATATCTACACATGGATCTTTATTGTTCATTGGGGTTGCTCAATGGCCATGGAGGTGGTTACTTGTGATTTGAAAGGGTGAAGTGGAGACATGTATGGTTCATGACAAAGAATGAAAAACAAAAAGTGGAGTAGAGATTTCTTGTCTCAATATTCCAAAAACCTAAATAGATTACATTGAAAACATTAACAATAAATGATTCTATTACAACTCGACTAAAATGAAGTAAAATTGAAGAGTCTGTGACACCTAGAAGTCAATAGAATCAAATGTGATGACACCTAGTAGAAACTGATATTAATATCTCTACATTTCCTTCTAATCTCAACTGTTACATGTAGAGGAACTTACAATACCTAATTTTTCTCTTTGAAATTCAAATACAATCTTGCCTAATGGGTTTGTGAAAATATCTCAAAGTTGGAACTACAAAAAGCAAGTACTATGTTCCCATCATTAACAAGCTCATGAATGAAATGAAAATTGTAGAATTTTATTCTAGGTTCAAGCTACATATTGTGCTATGTTAAAACAATTGACTTGAATATACTCTACTCATGAGCAAAAAAAAAAAAAAAAATTGAACCATGAAATCATGAAGCAGAAAAGGAAAATTTTCAATCAAATAACACAATAATTTTTTAGGGAAGGCCTTAGCTAAAAACTGCTATTATCTGTATATTGCATTAATGAAAAAATCTGAGAAGAAAATACAATACTTGTTTAACCCGAACAATCTCTGCAGAAGTACAATCACACTCATTCCTTCACAAACCATCTCAAGCCAATACTTTGCCAAATTTTCTCCCTACGAAGCTCCTACTTCCTTACGTTGTTCCCTTGGGAATTAACCCATATTTAATTGAGAAATTCTTCACTCGTAATTGTGCAATCCATCCATGTGTCTTTTTTTTATTGCATGCACCATCAGTGTAATTTAAATGATTTTATCACTCATAGTACACTGTCCCTCAACTCTAATCTCAAGTGGGTCTTTCTAAGAATTAAAAGGCATGAGTTATTTATGAGTGAATTATAAGTTATCTCAATGATAACTGTTTGTTAATTAAATCCAATTTATTTAATTCACTTGACCTCTCACTAGTTCCTCCATTAGTTAGAACTAGTTTCACTCAATTTAATTCAATAATAGTGAATTAAATAATTACAACTCAATAAGAACTCAACTCAAGCCCCTAAAATTTGAGGATTACTCTACATGACTCTAGATAGACTCCCAACTTGAATTTGGTGAGCCAACTAAGTCAACTTAACTAAGTTAATTGTTACAAGTTGCTATGAGAATAGAATTACAATTTAATTCCTAATTTAATTTAAGGACAAATTAAATTAGGATTCTTTTCAAAATGTTATTTTTAACATTGTTTTTGCTATTTTCAACAAAAACGTGTCAATGTGCTTGTTCTTTTTATGGAAAACATAATTTTTTGATAAAGAAATTGCTGAACTGTTATAACAGTAAAGTGGAGTTGGCTCCTTCTAAACATTTGAAATATTTTTCAATAATCTTCTCAACCACATTGCTTGACAAGTTGTTGAATTTGCTGCTACATGTTTTGCTTTTGCAGAAGATATTGAAATGATTGATTTTTTCTTGGATGCCCATGAAATCAGATTGGTTCCAAGATGAAAAGCATACCTTAAGGTTTTTTTGTGATCATCTAAACTCTTTATATACCCTGAGAGTGAACAATTTTCAAAATGTGTATAGAATAAACCATAGTTTATTGTCCCTGCAATATACTTTAAGATTTTTTTTGCAACCTTCTAATGAGAAATCTTAGGTTGCCGCATAAAACTGGAGACACAATTCGCTGCAAAAATAATATCAGGTCTAGTTGTAATTAGATAAAACAAACTACCAACTAGACTTTTTTTTCGCTATTTTCAACAAAAACATGTCAATGTGCTTGCTATTTTTATGGAAAACGTAATTTTTTAATAAAGAAAGTGTTGAACTGTTATCACAGTAAATTGGAGTTGGCTCCTTCTAAACATTTGAAATATCTTTCAATAATATTCTCAACCACATTGCTTGACAAATTGTTGATTTGCTGCTACATGTTCTACCTCTGCAGAAGATATTGAAATGATTGATTCTTTCTTGGATGCCCATGAAATCAGATTGGTTCCAAGATGAAAATCCTATCTTGAGGTTTTTTTGTGATCATTTAAACTCCCTGCATAATCGATGTCTATATACCGTGAAAGTGAACAATTTTCAGAATGTGTATAGAACAAACCATAGTCTATTGTCCCTACAATATACTTTAAGATCTTTTTTCCAACCTTCCAATGAGAAATCTTAGGTCACTGCATAAACCTAGAGACACAACTCGTTGTAAAAATAATATCGGGTCTAATTGTAATTAGATACAACAAACTACCAACTAGACTTTTATACAATGTGAGATCCACTAGTGGTGCTATATCTTCTTTTCTTAGTTTGGTGCCTTGAGAAATTGGTGTATTAACAAGTTTGAAATTTTTCATTCTAAACTTTTGGATGATGTCAGTGCCATAATTTTACTGCCCAACAAAATTGAAATGAGCATATTGTTAAATTTCAATGCCTAAGAAGTATTTCATGACCCCTAGATATATCATATCAAACTCTCTTTGCATTGCTCCTTTGAAGTCTTCTAACATCATATTGCTAGTATAAAGAAGATCATCTACATAAAAACATACAATAAGAATTTTACCGTCATGAGCTTTGGTATACACATTTGGCTCATGACTGCTTTTGCAAAAGGCACTTTTGATGAGATGGGTGTTGATGTGACTGTACCAATCTCTTAGAGCTTATTTCAAACTAAACAAAGTTTTATTCATTCTGTATACATTATGCTCATGTCTTGGAACTTCGAAACCAGGACGTTGCTCTACATAAAGTTCTTCTTGCAATATACCATTTTGGAGGACAGATTTTACATCAAGCTCATAGACTTTCCATTTGTGTTGAGCCGCTGTGGGCAAAATGGTTATGACAGTGTCTAACCTTCCTACTGGAGCAAAGGTTTCACCATAGTCAACACCAAACTGTTGTGAGAATCCTTTGGCAACCAACCTTGCCTTATATTTCTCAATTTTTCATTTTTCATTCAACTTGGTCTTATATACCCATTTTACATCAATTATGGTTTTGTCTCTTGGGAGTTTAGCTAATTCCCAACTCTTGTTCTTTTCTATGGCAACAATTTCTTCGTTTATTGCATCAACCCAATGCTTTTCTTTAAGTGCTTCTTCAAAATGGGTTGGTTGAGATGAAAGATATGTAAACATATTCTGCTAGTCAAACTCATGCTCCTCATATATTTATCTGATGCTTCTTGTTTTCTGATTGTCTTTTGAAGCTGTTGAATCATTGGTTGATTCACTGCTTGAATATGTACCATTTTTAGAATCGTATGACTCTTATTGAACTTGCAATATTGGTGGTTGTGGTGGATAAAAACATTGATTTGAAACTTCATCAACATGATCAAACCAAGATTTATTTTCAAAAAACATTACATCTCTTCTTAAAATGATATTTTTGGTAAGAAGATTATAAATTCTGTAGGCCTTTGATTGCTCACTATAGCCTATGAAAATACATCTTTCACTTCTATCATCAAGCTTCTTTCTTAGCTGCTCTAGAACATGTGAAAATGTTACTGATCAAAAAATTCTAAAGTGAGATACATTTACCTTTCTACCACCCCCATGCTTCTTGAGGTATTGTATCTTAGAGACTCGTTGTTGGAGATCTGTTGAGAACACTATTGTCAAAATTGCTTATGCCTAATAGTTATGTGGCAACTTCTCACGAAGCATACATTTGGCCATGTTCATGATCGACTGATTTTTTGTTTCTGCTACTTCATTTTGCTGTGGAGTATATCTTGTTGTATTCTACATTGTGATTTCTTGCTGCTCACAAAAATATTTGAAGTCATTGGAGTTGTACTCTCTTCTTCTAATGGATCTCAATACTTTCAAAGGATTTCCACTCTGTTTTTCTGCTTTGGCTTTGAACTCTTTAAACCTTGAGAAAATATCTGATTTATTTTTGAGAAAATACACCCATATCTTCCTGCTATAATCATCAATGAATGTCAGAAAATAAAGACTACCACCAATAGAATGTCTCTGCATTTGGCCACATATATTTGTATGGACTAGCACTAAAGGCTCTTTTTCTCTAGATGAAGATGTGGGAAAACCATCTCTTTTATGCTTTGCTAGAACACAAACTTCACAATTACGATCATTTTCATTCATAGTAGGGAGACCAATAAACATTGGATGTTTCTAAAGCAGAATTAGACTCTTGAATGAGATGTAGCCATATCTATAATTCCATAGTTGAGACTCATATATTCCTGACACATTGTGGAAAAAATACTATGAGAGATTTTGACTTTTAAGAGTCAATGGAAACATCATATTCTTGGCTTTTTCAACCTTTTCTATCATTCTTATATTGGGAGGTTTGTCATAGATATAACATGTGTTCCCTTGAAATATTACATCATAACCATGTTCCACCAGTTGTCCTATACTAATGAGGTTATGCTTCATATGTGGAACATAATAAACATGAGGTATGCATTTCTGCTGATTATGTTTAGTAAGAATATGAACAATACATTTTTCTTCATCTTTAATGCAAGAACGATCTCCAAGAGTAATTTATGACATTATGGAAGCATCAAGATAAGAAATAATTTTTTTGTTACTTGCCATATGATTGCTGCAGCCACTTTCCAGCAACCAAAGGTCCTTGTTGTGAGTGTCTTTAGAAATATAGCAAGAAAAAAACATGTTTTTAGAGGATTCTCCTTCTTTGTTGAAGAGATGGACACTGCCTCTTTGTTGATCTCACTGTTTCTTTATGCATTCATTTTTATAATACCCAAATTTCTTGTGATAATAACATTGGACATTAGATTTTCTCCATGTTCTGCATCTTTGTGTTTGGTTTTGTGGAGGTCTCCACTACTCTGCGGCATGATGATGTTTTGATCTGCCTCTGCTTCGGCCTCTGCCTCTCTTTTTGCTGCCTCTATATCCTCTGCCTCTGCCTCTATGAAAAGAGAGTTGTGTTTTGAAATCTTTCTCCATGGAATTTTCTACCAAGTTGAGGCTTGTTTCGTGTGCGAGAATTAACCCAATCAATTGTTTTATTTAGAAAGTTGTAAAATATTTGGATTCCAGAATGGCTATTACAATCATGTCATATTTCTGGGAAGACTTTGAAGGATTTTTTCAACAATCTTTTGATTTGCAATTGTTTCACCAATGACTTTGGTCTCATTGACTATTCCCATGACCAAGGATAATTTTAGGGGCGAATGTTTGCCCTTTGGCAAAATTAAGGGGTTTTAAATTTTTAGTGGGCGAATATTTTGTATCATAGTACATTTTTACAAATCACCTCAACTAGCCCACCTTATTTTAAGGGAGAGGGTAAAAAAGGTAAATTTAGCCCTTGAAATTAGGAGTTACAACCATTCGCCCATTTTCAAGAATAGGTTTTATTTAAGTGAATCCATTCGCCCATTTCAAGAATAGGTTTTATTTAAGTGAATCCTATGGGCCAAAGGCCCAAATACCATATTTATAAAAGAGGTATGGTAAATTAATAAAAATATAAATAAATGAGAGGTATGGTAAATAAATAAA
>APFE030543895.1:52549-68597 GCA_000404065.3 Pinus taeda
CAATGTTTTAATATTATTTTCTTTTGTATTTTTCATTTTTATTTATTTATTATTTTGTTTGATTTTATTTATTCCTACAGGGTTTATGTTGATCCTCAGCTACCAACCTGATCCCATTATGTGTCAATTTTATAGTTGATTTTAAAGTTTTCTTTATAATGTAGCGAGTCTGACCCCACAATGTGTCAATTTAATGGTTAGCCTTTAAGCTTTCATTAGAATGGGTCAGTTCGCCTACACTACTTGTCAATTTGATGGTTTATTTTTAATTTTTTGTTGCAATGTGTCAAGTTGTCTTAGGGTAAAATTTTGAAGTTGTTATACTTTTAGAATTTGAAAAAAAAATTACTCTTCGTATAATCACTCTTTCATTCAACTATTCATTTAAAAAAAATAGTCGTAGAAAATTTTCATAATGCCATGGTTGAAATATGTTGAAAACTTAAGGTTTTTTGAAGTCATGATCTTTGGTTTTAATTCCATGCTTGAAAAATTGTAAAAATTTGAAGGGTTTATGAGTCATGACATTTTATCCTTAACATCATAGCAAAATAATGTTGAAAATGTACCCCGGGAAAAAAAATGGTTTTTATTGGTTTTTACTACCATGTTGAAAAAATGTTGAAAAAAAACCTCTATTTCAGCATCAACATTTTTCTTTTTCGGGTTGTTTTCATGTTTTTTTTGGGTGTTTTGGCTAGAGTTCTTGTTTTGATTTTATAGTTCTCATTTCAAAGTTTATGTTGTTGAAGGTTGGGGTCACGTATAATGAAATTTCCAGTGAAGATACCGTAGTAGTTCCCGACCTACAATAACAAAGATGTGATCAATTAAAACAAATATAAAACATTGTGCAATAGAAATAATAAGAACTTGAATAACTTGCAAAAAAAAATGAAGGTCTTTTTTGTCAGCAGAAACATAGGCCATAGCCACCACTTCTAACCAGTTTATATTCTTACCTTTTTTAAGAGAACCACCATTCAACAAACCTTTGAAGCTTCCTATGAATGTGTCTCCATCTGCATTGAACTCCTTAGCAAGTGTGAGGAAAGATCAAGACTTGTTATTTCCGATGGAGCTCTCGAGGTAAGACTATTCCAACCGTTCAACGATTAGATCGTAAAATTCACGATAATCCTCTTAAAACCCTTTACATCTCTGAAAATATGAATTTTCAATTAGAGGAATGAGATTACGATGGGAATATTGTGAGGGAAAATAGATCTAATCATATTGAGCATTCATGTCAAGATAGTAAGGACCTGACATAACCATCAACGAAGGTCGAAATGCTTCAACCTCTCGATAAAAATCTGAATAGTGAGATATTGAATGATGAAAAGTGAGGGATGTGAAACAACTTTCATTGAATATACATGTGGAAAAATGATCAAATGAATGACAATCATCAAAGATAGAATAATGATCAGATGAGTTGATTAAAGCATCAAATTCCCAATTTGTAATAAAAAATAAAAATCAATTCAAACAGTTTCACAAATGCTCTAAATAATAGAATTATCTTCCTTATGTGATGACTGTGAGAAACTGTTTCTTTCTAATTGGTAACACACTACACTGACATCATAATCATCGAAATAAGTGAAAAGGAATGCCAATACAGTAAACACTTGAAACCAATCAAGACACACTAAATGAATAAGAATTTGTTTCGCACAATAACTCATGCATTGATTCATACTCAAGAGGATTTTAGGTGCGATGAAGAGTAAGATTTGCGATGTGATATTCACAAGGAAAGCCAGGAGATGTTCATCATGAAATAAATCTGATAGAGATGATTCCTTAAGCCAAATATGGTCTTTGGAATGATCAACTTCGTAATTCCATAACTCTACGAGAGATACACATTCCAAACCTGAGTTTGTTGTGAGAGATATTCATGATAATTAATGAAATGGAAAATATTCTTGAATCCAGTTAGAAGTAAAACATTGGAAATTTGAAAGATCACATCTGAGATATCAAACATTTTTCAAAAGTAAATCTTCATCGAGTGAAACCATGCAAAGAGAGGGATTGTGTGGGAGAAACCAGATTTGACTTAGTTCAGAGGACTTACTGGAGTTGTGAGAGTCTGACATAACCATCAATTGAAGTTGAAGCACCTTGACTCCCTTGTGTGTCCCGAAACTTTCTAGGATTGTAAAATCATATTTTGAGGATTGAACCAGATCATGCATGGTTTGAGGATAGTTTCTACCACATGTTTCAATAAATCCAGTCCTCACTAGATGATAGCCATCTCTGTCACTAAATTTACTGTATTTTTCAACTTCAATAACCAGATTACTCAAGTTGAAATATTATTTTGATCACAAATTTGAAGATAAATTAATCGAGGAAAATTTCATGAGCAATCTGATTTGAAGAGTTGTTTTCATGCAAGAGAAGAGATGATGAGGGATGGGAAGAGTAATCAATGATTTGGTTATTTTCATTTACATCATGGAAAATATCACTACATTGTGCGAATTGAGAGGATAACTCATCAGATAAAGGTCTCGGAGAGCATGGAGTATCTATGTCTCAAGTAGATGCATCACAAATGATAGAGCACAAGGGATAGTGAGATGAAGAGGAAGTTTCAATAAGCACATCTTCTTTGACCGAATCAAATTCTTGATATAAAGTAAAATCTTCATGAGAAACCAAAATATCAGTTGATGCACCTGGGCATTCGTGATCACGTACATCAACAAAGTCATCATCATAAGAATTATTGTTACCCAAAGCTACAGATTCATTGAAAGAGTTGATTTTATTTGATTCACTATTATCATATTGAAAATCATCCAAGAATGGAAGCACATCATCTTCACATGGAGGATTTTGGAAAAGAGAAGAAATATTGAAAGCATCTTCATCTTTCTATTCCCCTACCTGTGTAATGTGTTTGCCTTGTCTCTAATCGCAATTTGAACCAACAACTTGAAACTTGAGAGAGTGTGAAAAACTAGTTGGTGGAGCAAGTTGATTGGGCGAATCATGGTACAAAGAGTCATTGCATGTAGATGATAGAGGATAACAGAAATCCAAATAAGATTCGAGACTAGAGTTATGAATAGTCAAATAATATTGTGGAATGGGGGAGTTAGTCTTCACCATGGGCTTCGTGAGCCATTCTGGTATTTCCTCCATTGAACCTAAGTTATGACAAGTGGAAGAAGAATGAGAATATGGATTAGGAATTTGATTTGTAGATTTACCAACTTTATTTTCATCACATGGAAACACCCCCATCAAAACTGGAAAAGGAGGAGGACAAAGAACAAAAGGAGCAGTAAATTCCTCCTCTAAAACTAGAGGTGTCTCATGATTCACAAGAGTTGGGGAAGTAGAAACATCGTGGGGGTTCAGGTTCACTATGCAAAGAGACATGAACCAAACGCTGGAAATTTTGTTTAAAGAAATTTCAATCCACATCTTCTTCAGGAAATTCATAAAAAAGGTGAAGTAATCGATTAGCGAAATCCTCAACTGATTCATTAGGCTTCATTCTTAATTGATTTATTCTTTTATAAACATATCGATAATCATACCTATCAAAGGATTGATAAATCTCCTTGAAAAAATGATGGAAAGAATGGATGGATGCATGTGGCAACATATGGCACCACTGATTAACACAACCTTCAAGGGCGAGGAAGAAAATCACATAAGAAAACTCTTCGTCATCGATTTTGTAAGATTCACAAAATTTAAGAAAATCAAACATGTGCATGGTTATGGATGCTACGTCCTCACCATCGAACTTTAACTCAGATAAATGATTAAGAGGCTCATCGGGGATTGAAAATTGAAAAATGGATAAATTAGAGAAACAACCTGGGAGTAATATTTGAGGATGATCCATTTGAGATAAGAGGTTCAAAATAGAGTCAACGTGCACAAATCGTCATTTGGCCCTCCTTCTAGCACCATTGTTGACGGTGCTGGAAATCTGTCAACTAAGAAGTTCCAATTATACCTCACACAGTTTGGCTTAGGAGCCCCATCCAGAGTATCGTCCCAATTTCCATGTATTCTTATATATTTGGCTTGGCTCTAACTGTTAGGAAGAGAGGAACATGTGAGTGCCTTTGAAAAGCAAGCGTGCTTGGTGAGTGTTCAATTGTAAGTGTCAAAGTTATTCTACCATGGAGGAAACTAGTCAAGAGAGCCTCTAAGAGAGAGGTAATAGTACCACCCAAGTAGATACATATGCAAAGAAGAAGGATCTATGGGACATCCAGCGGATTAGTCCACAGAATATGTGACGATCATTACGACTAATGACTGCGAAAGATCTATCTAGTATCTTGTGAAATATTCCACAAGGATGGTACAATAATAACAACAATTACAACACATTCTCTATATGATAATTACTAAAATAGCTGCAATAGTTCAACTACTTTAGCACAATGAAAGAAAACATGAAATACATACATTCGAAAAATAGTCTTACAAATATTCATAATCCATGCATGAATAACGTGTTGGCCATGAAGGCTTCTATTATTAATTAAAATTTCCAAGACACATGTATATAATGAACATCACTAGCTCAAATAGTGGAGAATTGGAGCCACTTCCTGCTCCTCAGAACTATCTTATCTCTCTAGTGCCTTGTAGGAGGAGCTAAGGTGAAAATTCATTTGCTCTTACAATGAGGGTGTATATATAACAATGAGGAAGTGATGCTTCACCTTCCTTATGAATCTTCATCGACCCTCATTATTGTTTGAATTCCTATGAATTTTCAACTTTACATAACTCTTCATATTCCATACATGTTCTTTGGACTTCCACTTTACAAGATATTTTTGAAACATAATTTACATCATTAACTATAATGGTGTGGCATATGGAAACTCATGACATGACATGACATAATATTGCTGACATAGACTGCTTGATGATGTGTCAATGTCAAACCACTTCTACTATTATGTACTACAGGTCTACTTGAGAATACTTTTCTTTTCACCTTCGCAAGGCTTGGTGATAAGGGATCTTCAATGATTTCAAGTCGTGAGTGGTGATCGCAAACTAGTATCCCTTTGATTTTTTTTTATTGATCAACTTGCATACTCTGCTATAAGAATTTATTTCAACATGTTATGCTCCTTCATCTCCTTCTTCATCATCTCGTCATGGCATGATAAGGTATGTGTTTATGCAATTCACTCATGACAAGATGACATCATTCTGAAACCCCCTAGTCTAAGATTGTGCATATTGATCCATTGACTGAGATAGAACCAGATGGAATATGGGAAAGGGGCTCAGTGACTATTCAGTTGTGCAATTCAGGTAGTTAAGGGAAGCCTTAAGCCTTGAGACTGCACACTTGGCGTAGTTCAGGTTGGGTTGAGGGAGAAAACTACAGAATTATGGAGATCAGTGTGACAGGTTGAGGGGATGAGATTTGAGAGAGAACATTGCACAATTTTGGGAGACAAGGGAGGCTGGGCCATTATGTAGTTATGCATTTTAGGAGCTCAAGGATGAGCTTGAGGCTAGATACTGTGCAATACGTAGTTAGGGCCAAGCTGGGAGAAGGAATTGCACAGTTCTAGGACTTAAGGTCAGGGTTTCAGTAGTGAAACTTCGTGGTGCAACAGTCCTGGGAGGCAGGAACTTGGCATTGCACATTTCCAACTGGAAAAGTAACAACAAGAGGAATAAGGCCGTGCATTGCATAGTTCAGGGAATCTTGGTGATGCTAAGTTGCTCGTTCGGGAAACTTTTCAGAAATGACTGTATGGGATCAGTGAGACTGATGTGAATAGTGATAAGACTTCAATTGTGATCACACACTTAGAATACTTGATGAATCAACAACATAGATCATCTAGGACACTTGACAATGCATTTCCCTCCGTGCGAAAACTTTATGATAACTCTCGACAAGTGCAACACTTAAAATACACTTTGTGACGACCATGACAACACTTGTGCAACAATTCTTAAAACTTTGGAAATGAGTGTGACAGATGTTTACATGTTTAGAACAACTCATTTAAAAAAATGTGACCTATTTAAAATGTTAGAACATGCTTATATACATGATGCGGTAACTAACATGCGAAAAAACAACATTTTTCCTATATTACAAATGGGGCAAAAACACTTCAAGAAAACACATGGAATGAGTTTCAAAGTTTGTGATGACAATGTACAAGACCAAGGAAGGCTGTAAAATTGAGTGTAAGACAAAATTTTGGAGGGTTTTGTATCAACGACAACATGTCCTAAAGTTAATTCTTTGGGGGTTTATATATTGTTAAAGGTTGTTCATTTGATATTTCAAAAGTTGCCAAGTCCCCAACCCATAGGTACTGATTGGGCCTTAATCCATTGCACGTTTTATGATTACTTCCATCTCACTAGGAAGATTTTGGGGTTCACCTTTGTCTGTCATCTTGGATTTCTTATAGTTCAGCGAGGGTAGGGTATAGTATAACCACTTTGCTCAATTTTTATTTATGTAACTCTCATTTTGATTCGATCTGAGGCATAATCATCAAATCCTCTAAGAATAATCATCACAGTTATCTGGAAACTTCACAGTTTCTATCTCCTTGCTGAAGACCTATATTTGAAAAACAAGCCTTAGAGAGGGGCTCTGATATTAAATCTCCTTACAATTAACTTATGCTTGAAAATATATAAAATTATACAATCAAGGTGTAGCTCAAATTAGGTTGTAGTCTTGCTCAACAATCTACATGACACACATATTTAATCCACTTGTTTGTCTCCGTTTTGAATCATGATATACATTTCAGTAGTATTAACATTATATGTGGAGTTAAAAACACCTTGGGATAAACAAAGTTTCTTGATTTGTAATACTAAGGAAGATGAGGATGGGTTCCATTTTGAGTTTGTGACTTTTCAACATGCCCAAATGCTACTAGTATTCTTTCTTGTCATCCACTGCATTTTTCCCACATTTTCTTCTCTAGACATAGCAAGACAATTGTGAACCTGTTTGATTAAAAAGTTTTGAATCTGTTTGATTCAATGGAATCATGGAAAATCAACTTTTTTAATAGATTGTATGGTATTATTTATTTTCATCCACTATGTTTTGATCGAATTTTCTTCTCTAGCCATAACAAGATAGTTGTGATGTTGTTTGATTAAAAAATGTTGAATTTGTTTGATTCAATGTAGTCATGACAGGTTAACAAAATTGAGTTGAATTATGTGGTATTCTTTCTTGTCATCCACTGCATTTTCCTCACAGTCTCTTCTTTGGTCATAACATGACAATTATGAATTTGTTTGATTAAATGTATTCAATGGACTAACGATTTTATAATTAACCCAATTGTAATGGAAGTAGATATCCCATGTAAGCATTGTCAAATAGAATTGAATGCATTTTCAATCTGTAATAGTGATGGAGAAATTAAGAGGTTGAAAATGACGACCAAAATAAATGGAGTCATGATGTTTTCATCAACCAAAATTGTTTACTATTATTGTTCACTGTTTTATAGAGTTTTCAAATTATAAAAAGTAAGTTGTTCAAGATTCCATTGTTCCCTCGTTTTTCATTTATTTAACAACTCATGGAAAAATCTGATGTTGTGGATCATTTAGTTTGTTAAGGAGGAAAAAAAAATTCCATTTGCATTCTCAACTAAGATTTCTCCATTCAAATAGACTATGAATTTTGCTTCTAAAATGGATTTTGATTACAATACTGCAAGCAATATGGATTAAAATTACCTAGATTATAAGCAAAAATCCTCATGTGACAAAACAAAGAGGCAATCCATCCAAAATCCACATCATAATGTGGTTACAACAAAAACCATATCACACCCCTATTCTCGATGGCCTCTAGAATCTTCAATGCCCAAAATTTTTGAGTTCCTTGCGTGATCCAAGTAGGTTGGCCTACCTAATTGTGGTTGATTCACCATTTTTGGAGCAATCACGTTTTTTCATGCATTTCTCATTTTTCATGTAGCAAGGTCCATCGAAAATATGCAATATGGGTACTCCTTAAATGCAGAATTAAATTTTTCATCTAACGAGTACTCCCACTTGAAATTTGAGTAGAAACTTTGGGAGATAAGTTGAAAATACCTGTTGAAAAAATAGTTTTATTATTTTATTACTTTTAATATTTTTACTTTTTTACTCCAAAATGGTGAATCATCCCCCATTTGACATCATCATCTTTAATCCTATTGGTTCTTATAAAGTTTATTTTGGTTGTACATTTTTCTTACGAGGCCCATTTTAGACGTCAAAAATTCCCTTAATTAATCCTTCTTTTTCTATTTTAATTCCTGAATTTCATGTTTCTTATTTTCAGACTCAACTAATAGGGTTATATAGTCTCCTCAAGAGATTAAATGTGAACATTGACCCAAATGAAGACTACCTGGTGTTCCATAGATTAAATGTGAACTTTGGCCCAAATGAAGACTACCTAATGTTCCATGTGTATTTTTTATTGACATTATCTCTACTGGTAGCTTTAGGAACCATCCAACTAACTTCTCATTCCCTGCCACCTGCATGTCATTGGTTGACACTTTCCTTTCAATATCGGGGACAAATTATTAGACTATATTGTTTTCTTCATATGATTCATCATTATGTGCACTATCTTCTTCCCTTGATCTATTGTTGAAGAAAAAACGAACAATTTCATTATTCAATTATGTTGGTTGTGAAGGCATGATCATCCTTTCTTCATTGGTTCTTGAGACACCATGTTTATTTATACTCATCATGGCTTATGCCACCCATTATGGTGGGGTTACTTATCTTGGGAATGTCAATTGGTCATTGTTTCTTCCTTGTTCGATATCAACAATTTGTTTTCCAACCACATTATCATTGTTAGTTGCATGATCAACAAAGTCATTAAGAATATAAGAAGCTTAAGCTCCATGTGCTACAATTGGTAGAAAAACCTCCATGTTACTATCAATTGGTTCATGATTATATTGTGTTTCACTTACACATTCATCATCATCACCATATAAGTGTATAAAAGATAGAGAAATTATATTATTACATGTAACTACATCTTCATGTTCATCCACTTCTTCTAGCATTTCAACATCTGCTTGGACATGCCCTTCTTCTTTACCATATACATGAAACACTTGGCTATAACCAATATCATACATAGTAGCATCATAGTTCATTTCCCATATTCTAGTCCTCCTAAATCCAATCTTGATATTTGATGATGTGAGAGCCATTTTAAAGGCTTTACTTCCAAGCTCTGCTATCTCAAACCTTTTCACCTCAACCCCTCGATTCTTTGCCATCCATGCAGCTTGCTGTCACCTGAAATATTTCTTGAAATGGTAAAACACACTTACATTAAGGGGTTGCAATCTGTGAGTGGTATGAGTAGGCAATGTTAACAAGTCAATGTTAAAAAAAAAATCCTCAATTGTTTTCACAACAATGTGGCTTCCATGACCATCTAAAATCAATCGGTGTTTATTCTCACGTGAGACACCGCCTGGTATAGATGCAACAAAGTGACAAAGCTAGTTTTAAAAAAGTTCCTTAGTCATCCATGCATGCACATAGTTCACATTTTTGTATATAATTTTTCAGTTGATTTTTACCTTTGAATGGATAAAAGCCTGAGATTCAAGCACCAATTTCATTGACACAACATAGAATAGTTATCCACTCCCTACCCTTGGAAAAAATATTTGGCACTTTTCGGCTCCCTCTCTTGGCAATTACCCACATGCCACAATTCCTTTTTACTGTAAACTTGTTTCAACATAGTTCCATATATGGTCTGCAACATAAGAATGCTTATTGGATGCACAAAAAAGAGTTTCTTAGAACTTATACACAATTGCACAGCTTATATTTAAGGTTATGTCTCTATCAATTTCATTAGTTGTACGCAATACAAGGTTTGGATGCCTTTTTTTAAACCCAAACCACCATTATTTACTAGGAAAGCCATATTTGAATGGATTTGACCTCCTTTAATAGATTTGAGCAACTGTGGATTTGAGTTATATCAACTCTAGCTCATGTCCCAATTGGGCCATCTCCTTACACCACTCAAACACCTCAGCCTCCTCCTCTTCAGTAATAACTGTAAGAGGCACTCTAAGTTTTGTATGGGTGAGCCCATTTATCCAATAATATATTAATGATGGAGGAATACCATGTTTATTTGTAGATACCCATACTGAATATCCATTAAACTCTTATGTCGTCAATTACAACTAACATGTATTTTTTTTACCAAACTCTTATAGCATTGATATTCTTAGTTGAAATTTCCCTTTGCACTATGGTTCATGGTGGGACAACATCAAATTCTATCACATGGTCATCCTCAACAACATTGCTGGAAGCATTATTGACATTCACATCACCTATCCCGTCCTCATCTAATGAAGGGATTTGTAATTGGGAACCATGGTCACTCTCCTGCCATTTTTCCTTATACGAGTAAGATAACTAACTCTTTCCATAGATGCAGCTACCTTCAAATTTATTACATGCATTTAGTTAACCATAATTGAAATTCAACTTTCCTACAGGAAATTAACAACATGTTAGTTTATTCAAAATTTATAGCAAATTTCAATAAAGATTTTGCAATAACATTAATTATAATAGAGACAATTCACAATAAAAAATAGTAGCAACTTAACAAATTTTCATACATATGTATTTTTTATAGTATCCTTGAAAAATCAAATCTTAGAAGGAATTTGTTGTATGTATTCAACTATATCAATAATTGTTTTTTTTTATAACTTGTTTTTTCACTTAAAATATGATGCTTGTATTTGCACTTGGAAAATTACTACCACTCGGTTGAAATTGACCTAGAATTGGTTGTATGTCTTAAATTATATAAATGTTTTGGATAAAAAAATTTGTGTTATAATAAAATGATGTCAACGATGGAGAAATTTCAAACAAAACAAGTGACACTTGGTTCATTTTTTGGTTAAGATGTTGATTTGGTTAGTTATTTTTTATAAATTGTTTTATGACTTAAATTGTTTAGCCTCATGTCCATGAACACTAACTTTACCAACATAAAACTCAATCAATCAATTTCTTTTTAATTGTTAGTGATTCTCGTGTTGTGGAAATGGTTCTTATTTTGTCAATATTGTTATTCCTATAGATAACAATATCTAGGCATGAATGAAGTTGTAGGATTTCCTTACTAAAGGAATTTAGAACCTCAATAGAAGCTTTAGGTTTGCCTTAATAATGGTTAGTGATTCTCGTATTGTGGGAATGGTTATGAGATTTCCAATATTGTTATTCCTATAGATAACACCCTCGAGGCATGAAGGAAGCTTTAGGCTTGCCTTAGTAAAGGTTTTATTGAGCTGCTAATTTCCTTTAAAAATGTTGAGCCTCATGAGCATGAACATTGACTTTACACACATAAAATCAATCAATTTCTTTCTAATGGTTAGTGTTTCTTCTATTGTGGGAATGGTTGCATTTCATGTTATAGTAAATATTCATGTTTAAAACCAACAACATAAATCTATGTTGGGTTGGCCATTAAATTGATGTGATTACTAAAACCGAAACTAGGTTGGATCTATACTTTTTTACATGCCTCTCAGCCTAGAATCAACAACTCAAAACCTAGATAGAGGTATAATTAGCAAAATCATCTAGAGGTGGAAGAGGAGGTGTTCCAAGGTTAGCAACTGTATCATAGAAAATTTTGTATGTTTTTCGATGGGGCCTTGAAAGGAAATCCTAGGATGGTAGGTGTAGGAGGATCATTTTCAAAAAGTTTGTTTTGAATGGGGACCTAATAAGACAACCAATAATTAGGCAGAGGCATTTGTCTTATGTCAAGGGATAAAGGTTCTTGACCCAAGGAAGATAAGAGAGTTAATTGCCATTATAGATTTAGCAATAATCACTAGACTCATGCACTAATATTCTTTGTCTAATGGAAATATAGAAAGGCTCACTTGCAAAATCTAGGAAGCATCCAACCACTTTGAATCCATACACTTTTCTAAGTCTTAGAGAAAGGAATCAATCAAGCTAAGTGTTTGGCTAATAAAGCCTCATGCATGGGTTGTGGAACATTGAGCATAAAAGGGGGGTATCCTTCTCCCTGGTTGCTTAATAAATTTTGTTAATTCCTAATCCAAAGTTAGAAATGCCATCATATGACCAAGCTAAGTGGCCCATTGAATTTAAAATGTAAGGTTAGAATTCGAAAGGAATTACAACCTCTATACCATTACACAATTTAACATTTATGCAGAGCAACTCTATTAATTTAGTTTTATTGTAACTTCAAGCTATATACACCCTCAATTTATTTCTAGTGTTATATCCTTAGAGTTGGTAATATTGGTAGCATCTCGCCCCAATCCATGTTCAATGAATTCTTCAAGTGTTTCACAACATTGATAGCTGAAAAGTTGAGTAGCTCTTTTAATTGTTCAATTGTTCCTATGTGTTCTCTGGCTTCAAATTAGCAGTGGAAGTGTGGTTCACTGAGAATAATATAGAGGATGACTTGAATTAGGGGTTTCTTGGTAGTTTTCTTTAGATACTGGAATGTGTGACAAACCATGGCCATCCGGGGTGGTGCGCCCTTTATGAGATCAATGTCATAAGTCGTCTTGTTCAATCAAAGACAAGGCTTTTTTTGCAAATAACATGACCTTTATTTTCACTACAATAGGAGAAAGTCATGCTCAAGACGAAAATCATAGTAGTGGGCTTGCAATTATAATGGAAACTCTAATGCAACAAAAGGGATAGATTGAAAACTCGAGAGGCTAAGTTTTTTGTTTTGCATCAACAAGTTTCAAATTCATCTAGGAGCCCTCAATTAGCCACCTCCAAAATCAGAATGTATATTAGTTTAGTTGTTGACGAAAACAATGAGTAGGAATTCCCTTTATTAACTTCGGGTCTTCTCATGTTTTGTAAAGATGATCTTTTTTGAGTTGTCTTTTTAAATATTTATACAAGTAGAAAATTTTGGACACCTTTTCTATAGTGAGTTTGTAATATTTGGAACAAATCTTAAACTAAGTTTGGAACAATTCTCTTTAGTCAATTTCTAAACATGGTAAAGAAATATTTCCAATGCATAGTAGAAGAAAATGGGTGGCAAGGAAATATTTCTAAGGAGTTTTCCAAAATTTCTGTTCTTGTAAAAGTATCGTAGTAGAAAACATGGGGTCTGAGAGTAGTTTCCACCAACACATCCTAACAAGTATAAATATAAAGAACTTTAGAACCAGAAAAAGAAAAAACTAAATGAGATAAATCTCAGAATGCAACCACTTTATCTACTCAGACCATAACAAGCATAACTATTTGATGATTTTATAATCTTGAAATATTATGCAAGATATAACCAATTGGTAACCCTATTAGAAGGTAATACACTACATCTCGGTAATATTTCAGATTGTAGTTGTATAGTATGGTTCCTTGTTGCAAGTTGATAGCTAGTTGTTGTGAGAATTTTTTTCAATTACGTGCTTCACAAAGTAACATCCACCACTCCATGATATATATCATATTTATGTTCTTCAGAAAGGATCATTTGCAAATGGTATTTATCAATTTGCATTGCAATGGTATTGGCAAGAAAGATATCAATAATAGTGTGACACAATGTTAATAATATGTTGAGGTCTGAAATTTGAAGTGAAATTTTTGATTTAGTTGTTCATAGTATTCATCTGTTTGTTTATAGTAATCTTATGAGACCAATGTTGGTTGTTTTCTCTGGATACTTTAGAACACTTGTTGATCTATGTACCCTTTTTAAATTCAATGAGCAATAAGAACAATAAAGTAAGAGAAAATGACTTAGAAAAATGATCAATCAATATGTAAATTGAAATAAACACTTGCAAGCTTCAATGAGTTTGGACAAAGATCCACCATTTTGAGAAGGTGAAGAAAAAAAACTATGATAATTCAACTATGCAAAAACTGAAATAAATAACTTGAATATACTGTGAAATGTTTTGTGATGGTATGTCTTCAGGGTTGGTGAATAGTTTGCATGTTACAAATGCAACTTCAACAATAGTTGAACTTATTTTATAGTTTTTTGCACTTGAATTTGATTGGTAGCAAGGATTGACATGGATTGCAATTTCTCAATTTGAATGTGCGATCTGGATTGATTTGGACGTGATCCAATGGATGATAATTTGTTATGGTTGATCCATGTGCTTTGAGATTATCCATTTTAATGGGAAATTTAATGGGTTGAGTGTCATTTATTGAATTTAATGGGTCAGGTGTCATTTATTGAACACAGTGGGTTGAATTATTGAATAACACAAAAATTATGGTTGACACAAATCAATTATTTATATGTGCAGGTATGAATGTGCATTTGGGATACACAGGTTCATTTTAGTTCACTAGGGGTTGAAGTGATGGGTACTTTGTACTTATGTAATAGACTATTTTGGAAGGATTTATAGTTTTATTTGTTTTATAGTTGGGACAAGATGTTTTGTACTCTTGGTATTTAAAAGATTATTTATGGAGAGTTGTGGGCCGAGTGTGTATTTTGGGAAAATTTGGACATAAATTAAAAGATATTTGCACTTTATATTATATATTTTTGTTTAAATATTAATTGCACATCTCTCAATTTTGGGTGGCTTGGGGGCAAGTACTACAACAATTTTGGACATAAATTAAAATATATTTGCGCTTTATATTATATATTTTTGTTTCAATATTGGTTGCACATCTTTCAATTTATGGTGGCTTGGGGGACCCGTACAATAACAACTACTAGTCCATACACAACATTAGACATCTCTTCCTTATGTATTGATATACTTCAAAAAAAATCAATACTATATTTTCTTTTTCCATCGTTTATCAATTGTGCATTCGTTTCATTGAAAACGAGATGGAAGATGTGCATTCAAGTTATCAAAAAGGCAATAGAAAAATAAAAATGAATATAATTTAGATAAGCTCAAGCCATTTCCTCCTTGTTATAACATGTGTTATAAGTGTCTTTATAATGCCGGCTATATTTTTATTTAATCATTTTCTTTTTCAATGATTGCATAAAAAATAAATAAAATATTCATCATGCGGCCACGTGGAGGAGATTTACAAAGACATAGAAGTGGGTCCATGTGGTTTGTTTAATAATATGCCCACATAACCATGGATTCTCTAGGGTAAAGTATATATATATTTTGTTGATATGGAAAAAGTTTATATATATGGTTGATGTGGAAGTATGTGGAGTGAGGTTTCCGAATGAGGCCCACGCATGATGTTTTGTATTCGTATAAGATGTTGGTATTGAATACGAATTTGTGTGCAAAGGTGCAAAAGCTAGCTTAGATAATTGTTTTCACATGCTGCTTTATTAGGTTTGAGAGACACATCTACTTCATTTGCAGTTCCAAGCTTTATGTGACAATTAGAGATGGCCTACCTACACATGGTTCTATATGCATACAATTGATTATTTCTGCACATTGAAATGGGATCACCAGTTAACTTCACTTAAAGATCAAGACGAGTAAATTTACGGTCTAAAATAAAAATAAAATAAAAAATAAAAATTATGTCTTAAATAGAAAAATAATATGGACTATAATTCAAAAATGAATACATTGTAAATTAATTAGAAGTAAAAAAAAAAATGTTATAATAAGAATTTCGGCGTAAATCACATAAAGAAAGACTTTTGTCGACGCGTTTCGAACCAATTAGTATGGTTCATCGTTAGGACAAGAACTATTGTGGTTCATCGTCACGATAAGTTGAAGAAAGAGATCGAGTCTAGCATATATAGTCTTAGCAGAGACTCCAATGACTAAAAAGACTAAGTGCTACTTTTTGACTCAAGGACCCCTGTCAAATTTCCATTAATTAATTTAATATTAATATTCTTCTTACTATTACCATTATTCTTCATATTTATTATTTTATTTATGGAGCTAAGTTAAATTAGGTAAAAAATAAAATAAATCAATGGTTAGTAATAAAAAATAATTCATTTATTTAT
>APFE030543900.1:1357-41618 GCA_000404065.3 Pinus taeda
TTCTGTATCTTCTTACGAAATTTCAATCTGATGCTCAGAGAGAAAGTTATGACGATTTTCCCCAGGTCACCTATTTGGGATGTAATTCAGGAGTCTGCAAAAAGACCAACTTCCTCAGATCATATCTCTGCAAATATAGCGCAAAAAACTCTGAAATTTGGACCCGAGATTGAGCGCAATGTCTTCTCAAATGGGTTTTTCTTTTTACTTCTGAAATGTCACAGAAAGAAAGTTATAGCGAAAATTCCACGATGACTTGTTTGGAGCAGCGAAACCCTAGAATCCCAAGCTCTGATACCAAATGTTATGAAACCAACTCAAGAAAAGATAGAAAAGATAGATCAATGCCTTAGAATTCAGCCTCTTCGAGGGGGCAACCTCCTTTACATTACATAAATGAACAATTCTTGGATGATTCAAATGACAAAACCTCCTTCTATATATAGGAGTCTAAGGAGTCATAATATAACCCAGCCGACCTAACAATAATAATATAAAGCCACAAAAATAACAATAGAGGGATTCTATGGGGCACAGTAATAACATTATGTGGACAATAGGGGCACAATATTAATAAGGGGTACAACTACAATAGTAATGGGGTAATCACTAGTATTATAGGGACCCAACAGTAATAGTGTTTGCCTTGGTACATTGATAAGTAATCATGCATTGATATGATATGTTCTCATTTAGTTTGATTTGGTTGCTATAGTTGATTGAGACTCAGTGATTGATTTTATGATTCAGTTAGTTCAATTATGTTAGGGTCCTATAATAATAGGATTCATAATTTTGAATTGGCTATGGTTAGTCTTGTAATATTGTACATACTTTTGCTTTCTTCAAAATGTTTTCCCATATTAAAAATAAAAAATATGTAAAGAGGGTAAGTCGTAAAAGAATAATCAAAGGACTAAAAGAAAGAAAAATATCAAAAATGTATAAAATATGAACCCCCAAAAAGAGATAAGAATAGATCATGAAAGTGTGCAAATTCACATGCCACTCCTTTTTACTTTACTTTTCAAAATAATTTTGTTTTAAGCTTGTCAAACAACAACCCATGATGGTCCAATAGTTTAAACTTGATTCATTCATGCTTTAAATTCTAGGTTAATAGATAGAGAATAAATATCTAGCCAAACTGTTTAATCTTGGCAGATCAAAAGTTAGGTAGAGAATAATATTGAGCTCATCAGTTTAATCTGAGCCATTGGAAGTTATAAGGTTAGAATTAGATAGCTTTCTTATCAAAGAAAAAGAAATGAAGGGTCAGCAAAATCAAAATGCACCCAATGAATGAAGAGAAAATTCTAGCATAAATAAAGGGTAGGTAGAAGAAGTTTTGCAAGTACATAAGGTTGCTAAGTCAAAAGCACTTTCATCATGCTTAATCCTATGTTTCATGTACAGGAGGAATTGTCAAAGAGAAAGGACATTCACTAAAGCTTATTTACTAATTTTCCCTCATTTCACTACACCCCAACATGCTTAGTTTACTAATTTCCCCTCATTATCCCTTCATTACTTTTCATCCCCTAATGGTGTCCTCTTCTTGGTTCCAAATCACCCCTTCCCTCTTCATTTCCCCTTGTAAAAACCCTTTCCCTTCATTTTGACATTTTTCCCCTTGGTTTCACACATTTCCCTAGACATTACCCTTTAAAAATCATTCCCCTTTCCCAAAACCCCTTTCCCTAGTGTGAAACCCATTCCCATCACAAATAATACATTTCCCCCTTAGTAATTTCCCTTTTTCCAATAAAAAACCCACTAAACCCTTTATCCTAAGTTATTTCCTAAGTTCTTGCTTTATGTATTTAAAGTCCCCCACGTTATAATTCCCCGACACCCTTTTAATTCACCAAACCTTGGTGTATAGTTAAAACCTCTGCTGTATAACCCATGGTCCCCACCCTTTATTAACCCATTGCTTATATTAAAATATTGTGATTACTTTTTAATTAATTACATTTCATTGTAATTAAAACCTGACCCCACTCCCAACTCCATCCATGCAACTTCGTTGCGTGATAGCCCTCTGATATCCCACCTCCAGATCCAACAACACATATCCATATCACGCAGTTTCATCATATGATAGTTAACAGTCCAAAAGAACACGAGATTCGTGGTTTTAGCTGAGCACTATTTCGCTACATGGCGGCGCCAGGTTATATCGCGTGCTCATGAAAAATACTACCCTCCACCCAAAAGTAGTGTGATGTGGCCTAAAACTACCTCCCTGCGTAAATGAAAATTTCCCATTGTTCATTTACCAAATCTCGCGCCAAAATGTAGTTGTTCTCGGCTAAAAGGGCAAAAAATCCCCCTTTTGCTCTTTTCACTCATTTTCACTGCAAAAACCTCTATTAACCAATTATGAAACCTTAAACCTTTGAGAAACCATTATAACCACCTTTTGCAACTAGAAGATGCTACAAACACCAAATTGAAGCAACAAATAGACAATTGAAGCCTCAGAAACCTCTGCTGCTACCACAGAACCTTGTATGCGCACCAAATTGTCAATTTCTAGGTATTCTTGAAAGAACTAGAACGACCCTGTAATTTAAGTTATGCATAGTAATTATTATAAAATTTAATTAATTACATTAATTAAAAAAGCCTTGCTACACTGAAGAAAACCTTATTGTGCATCCAAAAGCCCTATTCTACAAACTGTGATTACCCTCCCCATTGTTCCAGAGCTTCTAACCTTACTCCTAAAACCAAAGAAAAGGTAATTTATTTGAACAAACCGAATTGTGGCTTCCCAAAGCTCTTTGGATGTAAGACCCCTACAAACCCCTCACCTGGATATTGACCACCTCCCATTAGCCAACAAATATTTTCAAATTAAGGATACTGTTTCCCCTAGCCACCTACTGAAAATTCACTGCTGGAGTAAAGATAAGTTCCTGAACCAAAATTATGACATTCACCTATGGGAATCAAATTTTCCCAAATACTTGTTCCCACAGGTACACTTATTCTTAGAAATCATCCACTTATGCCAAGCTTGCTATATCCCAAGTCAAAGAGCCATAGTTGCCCCTAACCAGTAGGTTTTATTCACTGTTACTACAGAGTCAATAAATCAAATGCTCCAGATCTAGCCAAGCCCAAATCAGATGCCACTTTCCATTGAAGCCTTACTTGAACTCTACGCAGAGCTAGACCTTCCCAAGAAACCAAGAAAGCCCAAATCTTTCAGATTTCATCATAGAAGAATCTCATACTCCCATAGATAGTCCTCCATATGTTGCCACCATTTTGTTTGAGATAGCAAGACAAATTATAACCATGCTCTCTTGTATTCTAGGATACACCACTGATGAGCATGTAGATGAGGTTATGCCTTCTTTCCTTTCCATTTTTTACCCAGGCAAGGCTCTAGATGTAGTTTACAACTTTTCTCAGTTCTTGGCAGACAAAATCCATGAACAATTTATCAGATTTCCAAATGAGAGAGTATTCAAATACTCATCAGTATTGTTTCACATGTTCTTATACTCTTAGCCATACAAATTTCCAGTCAACATCCAAAAGTTATACACCAAGGGCCATCCAAGATCTGTCACCTTTTGGACACCATTGATCCAAAGATATTCCAATGTTTTTAATTATAAAGAGTTCATTGATTCATTTGTTCATCTAGTTTTAAACATGCCAACCAGTAGCTACCAACGCAAGATCAATGATGAGATTAAGAGAGTTTTACAGTTGGCTAAAAACAATAGAGTGGGAGACCAATATCTATACCATGACCACACAGAAATCAGGATTTATGGATGCCAACTCACTTCCTACAAGCTACCCAAAAACCTCCCCATGAGGATATTTGCATTAGAGTATTTCAGGCAGATCATAAACTCTGATGAGGTTAAATTTCTATCAGCTAGGAAGAAAACTCAGTTTAAGATAAAAAACCAATTGGGCCCTTTTATTTGTAATAATAGGGAAGCTGGACAAGAGGTAGAGAAAATCTTATAGCAAATGAAGTTCAAAAGTAGTTTTATGAGGTAGTATGACCCTAATGGAGTCATAAACAAGTTAAGACTCAAGTTCAAATTAAGCCCTTTCATACATGAGCCCATGCCAGATATTGAAAGATATGACAACCAGTTAGAGTGGTTGGAGAATACTTTAATAGATGTGTTGAATACTTTAATAGATGTGGAAAGGCAGATTGATACTAGTTCCTTCCTGCATGTTCCAACCATACAGGAACAGATGAGTGTTTCTCCCATTCTACAAACTCCATCCATGCAAGAAAAAAATGTAAAAATAACTAGGGAAGAAGGTTCTAGCTCTGGGACGGATACTACAAATGACAAGTTTGAAATCAGTTGCAAGAAGAAGCCCAAGCTTAATCCTGTAACTGAGCATGAAGACACCATTTAGACAGTTGAAATCACTGATACTGACACAATGGTTGGAAAGAGTAGAGGTCCAACAGTTTCATAGGAAACTCATCAACCTTCTACCACAAACACTCAAATAATTGAAAATCAGCTTAGTATTGAAGTCTCTTCATCCAACAAGCCAGTGGATAAAGAGAAAGATATAAAAGAGAAGTACAAGGAAATCAAGTTGAGGAATGAGACATTAAAGGCTGAAACATATGCCCAATACTTCAAACAAACACCTATCAATCAAAATAGATTAATGTCAGCATTTGACATTAAGACTGGTAATATGCAAATGACCTTTATGTAGCCTACAGTCTAGCAGCCCAGATTGTCAGCAGACTACAAGAAGATAGAGTTTGAAGTTTTGGCCAGGGATGTTCACCCTATTGACCAAATTGAATTCCATAAGCGGGCAGGTGAATTAATTTACTCTAGAATGACTAATAAAGCAATGACTGTGCACAAACTTCAAAGCTCACTGGATAACATCACAACACAGCTTAAGCTAGAAAAAGCATCTTCACGGGCCAAGGATAAATAAATCAAGTCACTGGAAGACTTAGTAATTGAAATTGGATATAATCCAAATGATATTAAGGCTGCAAAAAAAAAAAGAAAGAATAAAAATGAGGATATTTCTGCTTTAAAGAAGCAACTGAAGTTTCCTCCTTCTGAACATCCACAGGCTAAGGAGGTCCTAGAAAGCCAAACCCAATAGGAGGAAATGATGGATCTCATTCTTCAATTAAATGCTCAATTGAAAGAAATGGAGAAGGAATTGGATGAGTTAATACAGCTAAAACAAGCCAACCTTGAGATAGCTATTGCCACTGTTATCCCTACAGTTATTACAGCAGTTCGTTCAACTTTGGAAGATTCATTGGCCCCAACATCTCCACTAGCTATAGCACTTCCAACTGTAACAAAAATTACATCAGCAACAGGTTCAACAATAGCAGCAGCACAGCCAAGTGATGAGGCAAGTAAACTGGTCAAATCCATGGAGGACATGTCCATTCAGACCACTAAAATAAATAAACTAAAAGAACAGATAACAATTCTAGAGGATGAGAAGAAACTGGCTCAGATTATGCATAAAAATGAAGTACACAATTCAAACAGGTTGACTGAGAGGATAAAGAACTTGGAAAAAGAATTAGCATTGAAGGAGCCACTTGCCCAAGCAAAAGAGAAACTATGGCCATCTATACAAGTTATCTTTGAGCAAAATTATTTAGTCAAAGAGGTTGGTGAAGCAATTCAAAGATTTATGGCCGAATTTGGAAATATGCCAGAGGAAGCCTCAAGAATAATCCAATTCCTCAACTCGAAAAATAAATATGAATTGCAGGAGCTTGACATAGCTAACACGATTGGCACTATACTAGAGGTGAATAAAGTAATCACCAAGAAGAACTTAATGATGCAACTTGAGGACAAATGCCAAACCATGGAGCTAGCTGTAGGCAAGTTCATGGTTAAATTTGATGCTTTGAGGCAGAAAGGTCTGCCAAATCAATTGGTAATAAATGATAGGTTAATACCACACGAAGACTATAACAAGAAAATCATAGAAGTGCCAAGGGATCAAGCCAATAGTTCCTCTATGAAAGGGATGCCTATAGGAAAGGTTCTTTACTGAACTTTTGAGAACGTCTTTTACCTCTAGCATGAGGTAAAACATATTTTTGTAAATAAGCCCACCTTTGCAAAATACACAGAAGCTGATGAAGCCTACAAGGGAATGGTAAATATTAAATTACCAGATACATGGACTTGGGAAAAATTAAATGACTTACTGTGAAAATTCAAGGTAAACAGGGCTTACAGAGTAGTGAAGGAAAAGTAGCAGAGTCAACGAGTATCATATGAAAGAGTATCAATCAAAAGGAAAAGTAAAAGGATAGGCAACATAAAAGCAACAATAAAGGAGAAAAAGCAGTAAAAGATCCGACAACAAAGCCAAATAAACAGGGACAATGTGCAACAGTTACATATCTGCCTCTATCTTCTTGCATGAAGATATTTCTTTTTTCCTTGAATAATTCCCAAAATAGTTTCAGATATTTCGTAATAAGTTTTTGTATAAATACTTCATAATTCGAAGTATAGGGTGTGGATTGTCTGGCATTTCTATAGTTGTATTGACTTGAAACCTAAGGGTTCATTGTACTATTTTTTCAAGTCAGCAAACTGGATTGAGTAATAAAAACATTGCATTATAGGATTCATGTGCTGGGCCACTTCAGTGAAGTATTTTCTATTTGTCAAATTGTTATCTTCTTAAGTTTTTTCACATACTTGTATGTTATCTAAATTGAATGAAGTAACTGGAATATTATTACAGAATTTTTTGAAGTACACTTTGTCTTGAATAGTTAATCATTTTAATGTTTTCTTCTAATATCCAGAGTAGGGAATCCTTCATTGCTCCCTAGTTTTGATTGACCTTTACCATTTCCCTCATAATCCGGTTTGAGGAATCCTTAATTTCTCCTTGACCGTGATTGAAAACCACTTCACCATCCAGCCTAAAAGATTTGAATTTACTCGACTACCTTGCCCTGTAAACACTATCTTTAGAACTTGATTCAGTCCTATTTTCTTGACACTTGACCCCATAACCCAATGGTAAAGGACATCCCTCTATCCATCTAAGTCAGTAATTCCACCACCAAATCAAAATCAAAACCCAATCAAAACCTTAAATAACTAGCCTAAAATCAATTAACTAAACAAAGTTAAATCATATAGAGAGAGCCCTCTCTAAGCATTAGGAAGGCTAGATCCTGATCTCAAAAGTAGGTTTGTTGTTACCTCTAATATTTCTTTGACACAAGATAACAACTCTAGGGAAATTTTAGAGTGATAACATAGTGGCGACCATACTGGGGACAGTCCTCAGTTTGATAAACCTTAAAGAAAAATTGAAAATCTCTTCACCTTAAGGTCATTTTAGATTTGTTAAAAGGTTTCGCTTAAAAAATTAAAATTTTTGGCTCCCAAAAGAACACATTATACCAGGGCACATCCAAATCCAAGCCCTGCTATAATACTTGATGATCCTAACAGAATATTAAGAAAACCAAAAAAGGTAGAAAATCAAGGAAGTAGTAGTCAGTTAATTAAAGAAAATTCACTCCCTAAAGAGTTATCAAGTTTAGAGGATATTCAATTTGATTTATCATTTGAGCTTTCTTTATTTTGTACCAAATCAGAAAATTCAATTCATGATACTATAATAGACTCCAATTTTATTCAATTTATTGAATAAAAAATGGTTCTTATACATCCTGATTTAGATCAACATGTTTTGGATACTTTTGACAAACTAGAAGCATTAACCTCAACTTTGATAAGGCATATAGATGAAGCCTATCTTCAACAATCAGTTGAATTAGCTGTCGTAACTGCTGCTACCCCTAAAATTTCTACTGAGCCTTTAAAAATTGTAAATACAACTTCATTTACTACCACCTCACATATAATATGCACCACAGTTCATTCCCCTAAACCATTCATACCTCAACTTCCTCCCCAACCAAACATCTCAAGTTCATCTAGTCCATCTACAGCCATCTCAAGTTCTTCTTCAAGCACCACTACTTTACCTCCTAGCCAAGCTAGAACCCTAGCCATGGTAGACAGATATGCACCTTTGGTCTTACCAGCTCAACTACATGCCATGCCCCAAGACTACCAAAGTAAAATCTTTTTGTTTGATGCTACTAGTCAGTATACTACCCAACAGCATGTGAATAAAATGACTGATTATTTTGAGTTACACGAGATTGATGAGTCTGACGTGGAAATGAGGTTATTTTCCTAAACACTAGTAGGAGATGTCAAAAAATTGTTTAAAGGTTTACCTACTAATCATATTGTCGATTTAGCTACTTTCCATAGATTGTTTATCGATAGATGGGAAAGAAAGAAAAACCATTTACAAATATTGTCTGAATATGAAAACATTAGAAGAGCTCCTAATGAATCTATTCAGGATTATTGTACTAGGTTCACTAGTATCTATAATGCAATCCTTGCAAATATCAAACCTCCACCAGACTTAGCATTAATTAAATTTCCTGATGGTTTTGACATTGATATGTCTTACCAATTGAGAGAAAGAAACCCTAAAACATTGGAACAGATGCAAAGTAATGATGCAGTGTAGAAGCCAATTTATTAGCTAAGAAATCTAGGATGAGAAATGAGAAAAGAGTTACCATTAAAGAGGAACCATCCACTTCAGATGGCAAGATAGACAATTTAGCTAAAAGTTTAGAAAGGATAATGGATAGATTATAAAATATGGAAAGAAAATCTCAGTGGGAAAATCAACAAGCACCCCCAATAAGAAACCCGAACTTTAGGAAAAATCCTAATACTGGAAAACAAGAGATGCTATACCTGATCAACATGTTAAACCACCTTTCCAGGAAAATTATGCTGAAGGTTCACAAAACCATGAAGAAGAGGAGGACACCCATATAAACCTATTGGGGATTAAAAACAAAGATGTTGTTTTTCTTACTTGGGAAGAACAGGAATTGTACATGTTATAGCAATTACAATCAGAATCTAGAGAGTCCTATGACTACAAACAAGGCTATGAATTTGATATCTATGAAGTTCACAAATAGTATAGCCTTAGAAGCAAAAAGAATAATGAAGTTCCCACTAAGAAATCAGTCCAAACCCAAACTAAAAAAATAGCAGAAGCTTCTGTGACCAAAGTTCTACAAATTCTCCCTAGAGGAACTCAAGATACTTCCAACCCAAAAATTGTAGACATAACTTCAGCTGAAACTCAAACTTCAACTGTTACTCAAACTATTCCAAATAAGAAAATTCAAAACAAAACTGTTGGAACACAAACTGAATTGCCAAGTGCTAATAAAGAAGATAAAAGTACATAGGCCACAATTGCTAGGGAAGATCTCATACAATCAAGAAAAACTAATTGTCATTCAACATTGATTGAGATAGCCAAATTGAAAATATCAGTTCCTTTGATAGAGTTAGTGAAAAATGAATCATACAATTGAAACACTAAACATAGGTGAAGGCAAAGATGTTGTAAACCTTAATGACAATCGACTTGAGTTATTATTTGGTCTAGAAGTAAATGGAAAACATCAACAAGGGAGTATACCTCCATTCTACATTAGTTTAAATGTTCATGATAAAATCTTACATAATTCCATGTTAGATTTAGTGGCATCCCATAACCTAATGCATGAAGCAATCATGGAAAGGTTAAACTTAGATATGACCAGACCCTACAAGGACCTGTTTTCCTTTTATTCTAGCCAAGTCAAATGCCTTGGCCTAATTAAATATTTGTGTGTGACTCTAGTCCAGTGCCTAGCAAAGAGTATTGTTATGGACATAGTAGTTGTTGATATCCCACCCAAGTATGCAATGTTATTATCTCTCTTATGGGGAGCAAAATTGCAGGGATCTCTACAGTTAGACATGTCATATGCTACCATCTCTGTATTTGGTCAGCAAAGAAATATTTACAAAGAAACATTGATGAAATACATGGTAAGTAGTTCAGAAAAACCACAAAATTACCCTATATACTCCATGCATTCTAATATGGACACATTTATCTTGTATAATTCAGACAATGGAAAAAATGAAATCATAGTTGTAGAAGAAAAATACAAAGCACCTGATAGTGAAAACATAACACATGAGTCTCTATGGCATTTAGATTTTGATGTCTCTTTAAATAGATTAGGAGTAGGTGGAGGAGTTTAGATTCATAATATGGAAAATAATCATTCTAAAGGTCATGCCTTTAGATTAAACTTTAAATGTACAAACAACATGGCAGAGTTTGAATCTTTAATCTTAGGACTACAAATTGTAAGAAAACTTGGAGCCAAGAGAGTTTCTATCATGGGAGACTTGGAATTGATCATAAAACAAATTAAAGGAGAATATTCTGTGAATAATCTTAGACTTAGCCAATACAAAGAAATTGTTCTAGATCTTATTAAAGAACTTCTTGAAACTGATTTTATTGTTATTCCTACAAAACAGAACATGCAAGCTCACAGTTTGGCTACTTTTGCCAACACTTGCAGATTACCTTTTCAGCCCAACCACCAGTACACTACAGAAGTAAGACACAGGCCTGTTATACATGACAATCTAAAATATTGGTAGATTTTTTCACAAGATTCTCAAATCTATAATTTCATGAATGCTGAGGGAGAATTTCAAAACTGTAACATAGATATTGATTGTACAATAGATAATATCATAAATAGTGGGATAGATATAAATGCTTTAGATGTAGATAAACCCACTAAATTCACTAAAGTAGAAATAGATAACTTAGAAAAATTAGAAATAGAAGAAATAATCAATGATGATTCTGAGATTTTAAACCTTAAAAATAACTTTTTTCCTAAGGGATTAGTCCCATTAGAAGATTTGTTTGATTCAAATAATGTAGCCATAAAACCAAAAATGGAGCCTTTAAGATCAAACATAGAAGAATGTAACATAGGAACAAAAGAAAAACCCAAGCTTATTAAAATATCCAAAGCATTACCTCCAGATGAAAAGATGAAATACATAAGTCTGTTTAAAGAGTTTCAAGATGTCTTTGCTTGGAGTTATGAAGACCTTAAGTCTTATGATACCATCATTATTCAACATAAGATACCCATCAAAGAAGACGAGAAACCTTTTAAACAAAAGTTTAGGAGAATTAATCCAGTTCTTATGCCATTAATTGAAAAAGAAGTAAAAAGGATGTATGATGCACAAATCATAGCACCAATTATATATTCAGACTGAGTCTCTAATCTAGTCACTACTAGAAAGAAAATAGGAGAAATTAGACTCTATATTGATTTTAGGAACTTGAACCCAGAATTTCATTGCTTGATAGATTCTCTGGATACAACCAAATCTTAGTTCAACCAGAGGATCAAGAAAAGATTGCATTTACCACCCCTTGGGGTACTTTCATGTATTTAAAGATGCCTTTTGGATTAATGAATGCTGGAGCAACATTCCAAAGAGAAATGGACATAGATTTTGCAAAAGAAATCCATGACTTTCTAGTTTTACCAAGATGACATCACAATATTTTCCAAATCAGATAATGAACATCTATATCACCTAAGAAGAGTTTTCATTAAATGTAGAAAAATTGATATTTCCTTGAATCCCGAAAAGTCACTCTTTGGGCTAGAAGAAGGTAAACTGTTGGGACACATAATAAAAAAAGATGGAATTAGAATAGATTCAGCTAGAATAGGGGAAATCCTAAACATCACTCATCTTAGAAACATCAAAGAATTACAATCATTCTGAGGCAAAATAATTTTTCTTAGGAGATTCATTTCTAACTTAGCAGAACTAATCAAAGAATTAAATAACATGTTAAAGAAAGATTTAGCACTTAAGTGGACAGTAGAGGCTAAACATTCCTTTGAGGCAATCAAAGAAGCCCTTACTAAAACACCAGTCCTCATAAGTGCTGATTTCAAAAAAGATTTTATAATTTTTTCTTTTGCTTCAAAACATACTATTGCAACGGTCTTGTTGCAAAAGAATGATCAAGGTTATGAGCAGCCTATTGCATTTTTCAGCAAATCTTTGAGAGATGCTACACTAAAGTACAACATAATGGAAAAACAAGAACTCGCTTTAGAAGGCTATTAAAGACTTCAGAGTGTACATATTATACTCACACATCATTGCTTATGTTCCAAATTTAGTAGTAAAGGACATTTTAACACAGAATGGGCCTGAAGGAAAGAGAGGCAAATGGATTCCCACCATATTTGGAATATGACATTGAAATAAAGCCTACAAAACTTATTAAAGGCCAAGGTTTAGTTAAACTCATGGCTGAATCGAACTATCAGGCCTTAGATATAATTTTCATTGGTGCCCTAGACGATCAAGAAGAGATGGTGACTCCACAGATCAATGAAGCTTTCATAGATTCACCCTAATATGCAGATATCATATTTGCTTTACTATACCTACAAGCTCCTCCTGGTTTATCTAGAACTAAAGGTAGATTTTTGAAAATGAAATCAATGAAATATTGTATCATAGACAATGCTTTATTTTGGAAAGATAATGGTGGAACTTTATTTAATTGTTTATTAAAAGATGAAACTGACAAAGTTATGCAAGAATTTCATGCAAGAGATTATGGAGGACACCTATATTGGAAAACAACTGCTAATAATATTTTAAGGGCATGTTTGTACTGGCCCACCCTTTTTGCAGATGTTAAGAAATATGTGACCTCTTGTGACAAGTGCCAAATATTTGAAGGCAAAAAGAAACTCTTACCATTACCTCTCAAACCCATCTCCATAGAAATTCCTTTTCAACAATGGGGTTTGGACTTCATTGGGGAAATTCATCCATCCTCCTTAGCCCAGCATAAATGGATTTTGATATCCACTGACTGCTTTATTAAATGGATAGAAGCCATCCCTTCTAGACAAGCCATAGACTCTATCATCATTTCATTCCTTGAGAACAACATCCTTTCTAGGTTTGGATGCCCACAAAAGATCATTACTGATAATGCAGCTACTTTCAAATCCAAGAAAATGGTAGACTTTTGTAACATATATCACATTACCCTTGGCCATTCCACTGCCTATTATCCTCAAGGTAATGGACTTGCATAATCCTCAAACAAAAGCCTTATTAATATCATCAAGAAACTGCTAAAAGACAACAAGAAGACCTGGAACAAAAGGTTGGTTAATGCCTTATGGGCAGACAGACTAACTACCAAAAAATCCATTGGTACATCTCTTTACCAAATAGTATATGGAATGGATGTTGTTTTTCTATCCTCTTTAGGAGTACCAATGATGAAAATGATTCAAGAGTTTCAAATAGAACCAAATGATATCCAAAGGAGGATAAATCAGATAATACATTTGCAGCAAACCAGAGAAGAAGTCTAAGTCAAATCACAAGTGATCCAAGATATAAAATCAAAAATATTTTTGATAAGAAAATCGAAGCTGATGATTTTTACATAGGTGATAAAGTACTCAAATGGGATTCTAGAAGAGAAGAAAAGGGTAAACATGGTAAATTTGATTTCCTATGGTAAGGCCCTTATACCATTTATGGTTACAGAGGTAACAATGCATTTTTCTTGATACAGTTAGATAGAACAGATCTACCAGGTGGACAAATTAATGGTAGAATGCTGAAGCATTAATTGTCCTCATATTAACATTAGTTCATTTGTTTAATTTTCTCATTGTGCATAACATTGCAAAGTTTAGATTGGATTGGATGATTATCTTTTGAGGTTGAAGCATGAAGAGAAGGCCCTAAGATTTGAAAGGTTTAGTATCATACGTATGAATAAATCAAATCATAGAGAAGTAGTTACAAGCCAACTATAGTCAAACTTTCAAAGGCTACTGATATTAAAGTTCTTGACATTTCACTAGGAAATGCCATCCCCCTGTGGAGCCACTGTTAGGGTCCTATAATAATCAGATTCATAATTTTGAATTAGCTATGGTTAGTCTTGTAATATTGTACATACTTTTGCTTTCTACAAAATGTTTTCCCATATTAAAAATAAAAAAGTGTAAAGAGGGTAAGTCCTAAAAGAATAATCAAAGGACTAAAAGAAAGAAAAAGATAAAAAAAAAGTATAAAATATGAACCCCAAAAAGAGATAAGAATAGATCACGAAAGTGTGCAAATTCAAATGCCACTCCTTTTTACTTTAATTTGCAAAATAATATTGTGTGTATCTTGTCAAAAATGCCACAATCCATGATGGTCAAATAGTTTAAACTTGATTCATTCATGATTTAAATTTCAGGTAAATAGATAGAGAATAAAGATATAGCCAAATTGTTTAATCTTGGTAGATCAGTAGTTAGGTAGAGAATAATATTGAGCTCATCAATTTAATTTGAGCTATTGGAAGTTATAAGATTATAATTAGATAGTTTGCTTATCAAAGAAAAAGAAATGAAGGGTCAGCAAGCTCAAAATGCACCTAATGAATGAAGAGAAAATGCTAGGATAAATAAAGGGTGGGTAGAAGAAGTTTTGCAAGTGCACAAGGCTGCTAAGTCAAAAGCACTTTCATCATGCTTAATCCTATGTTTCATGTACAGGAGGAATTGTCAAAGAGAAAGGACATTCACTAAAGCTTATTTACTAATTTCCCCTCATTTCACTACAACCCCACATACCTAGTTTACTAATTTCCCCTCATTATCCTTTCATTACTTTTCATCCCCTAATGTTGTCCCCTTCTTGGTTCCAAATCACCCCTTCCCTCTTCATTTCCCCTTGTAAAAACCCTTTCCCTTCATTTTGACCTTTTTTCCCTTCGTTACACGCATTTCCCTACACATTACCCTTTAAAAATAATTCCCCTTTCCCAAAACCCCTTTCCCTAGTGTGAAACCCTTTCCCATCACCAATAATACATTTCCCCCTTAGTAATTTCCCTTTTTCCCATAAAAACCTCACTAAACCCTTTATCCTAAGTTATTTCCTAAATTATCGCTTTATGTATTTAAATTCGCCCACGTTATAGTTCCCTAACACCCTTTTAATTCACCAAACATTGGTGTATAGTTAAAACCTCCATCGAATAACCCATGGTCCCCACCCTTTATTAACCCATTTCTTATATTAAAATCCCATGGTTACTTTTTAATTAATTACATTTCATTGTAATTAAAACTCGACCCCATTCCCCAGCTCTGTCCGTGCAACTGTGTTGCATGATAGCCCTCCGATCTCCCACCTCCAGATCCAATGGCGCATATCCATATCACACAGTTTCATCATCTGACACTTAACGGTCCAAAAGCACATGAGATTCGCAGTTTTGGTTGAGCATTGTTTCGCTACGTGGCAGCACCAAGTTGTATCGCATGCTCGCGAAAAATACCGCCCTCCACCCAAAAGCGGTGCGATATGGCCTAAAACCGCCTCCTCGCGTAACCACTGTTCATTTACCAAATCTCACGCCAAAATGTAACCGTTGTCGATTAAAACATTGAAAAAGCCCCCTTTTGCTCTTTTCACTCATTTTCACTGCAAAAAACTCTGTTAACCAATTATGAAACCTTGGACCTCTGCGCAACCATTTTAACCACCTTTTACAACCAGAAGACACTGCAGACACCAAATTGAAGTAGAAAATAGACAATTGAAGCCTCATAAACCTCTATTGCTACCACAGAACCCCATCTGCATACCAAATCATAAATTTCCATGTATTCTTGAAAGAACCAGAATGGCTCTATAATTTAAGCTACGCACAGTAATTATTAAAAAGTTAATTAATTAAATTAATTTAAAAAAGCCTTGCTAGACTGAAGAAAACCTTACCATGCATCCAAACGCCCTGTTCTACAGACTGTAATTACCCTCCCCACTGTTCCAAAGCTTCTAACCTTACTCCTAAAGCCAAAGAAAAGGTAATTTAGTTGAATAAACCAAATTATGGCTTCCCAAAGCTCTTTGGATGTAAGACCCCTGCAAACCCCTCACTTGGATATTGACCACCTCCCATTAGCTAACAAATATTTTCAAATTAAGGATATTATTTCCCCTAGCCACCTACTGAAACTCCACTGTTGGAGTAAAGATAAGTTCTTGAACCAAAATTATCACATTCACCTATGGGAATTAAATTTTCCCAAATAATTGTTCCCACAGGTACACCTATTCCCAGAAATCATCCACTTCTGCCAAGCTTGCTATATCCCAAGTCAAAGAGCCATAGTCTCCCCTAACCAACAGGTTTTATTCACCATTACTGCAGAGTCAATAAACCAAATGTTGCAAATCCAGCCAAGCCCATATGATACCCCACTTTCCATTGAGGCCTTATTTGAACTCTACATAAAGCTAGACCTTCCCAAGAAAGCCCAAATCTTTTAGACTTTCATCATAGAAGAGTCTCATACTCCCACAAATAGTCCTCATTATGCTACCACCATTTTCTTTGAGAGAGCAAGATAAATTATAACCATGCTCTCTTGTATTCTAGGATACACCACTAATGAGCATGTAGATGAGGTTATAGTTGCTTTCCTTTCCATTTTTTGCCCAGGAAAGCCTCTAGATGCAATTTACAACTTTGCTTAGTTCTTGGTAGAGAATCCATGAATAGTTTATCAGATTTCCAAATGACAGAGTATTCAAATACTCATCAATATTGTTTCACATGTTCTTATACTTTCAGTCAAACAAGTTTCCAATCAACGTCCAAAAGTTAGACACCAAGGGACATCCAAGATCTGTCATCTTTTGGACACCATTGATCCAAATATATTCCACTGTTTTTAGTTATAAAGAGTTCATTGGTTCATTTTTTCATCTAGTCGTAAACATGATAACCAGTAGCTATCAACCCGGGTTCAATGATGAGATTAAGAGAGATTTACAGTTGGCTAAAAACGGTAGAGTGCGAGACCGGTATCTATATTAGGACCACATAGAAATCGGGATATATGGATGCCAACTCACTCCCTACAAGCTTCCCAAATAACTCCCCATGAGGATATTTGCATTAGAGTATTTCAGGCAGATCATAAACTCTGATGAGGTTAATTTTCAATAATCTAGGAAAAAAACGCGATTTAAGATTAAAAACCAATTGGGCCCTTTTATTTGTAATAATAGGGAAGTTCGACAAAAGGCAAAGAAAATATTAAATCAAATGAACTTCAAAAGCAGTTTTATGTGGCAGTATGACCTTAATGGAGTCACAAACAAGTTAAGACTCAAGTTCAAATTAAGCCCTTTCATACATGAGCCCATGCCAGATATTGAAAGATATGCCGACCAATCAAAGTGGTTGGAGAATACTTTAATAGATGTGGAAAAGTAGATTCATACTAGTTCCTTTCTACAGGTTACAACCCTACAGGAACAAATGAGTATTACTCCCATTCTACAGACTCCAGCCATGCAAGACATAAATGTAAAAATAACTAGGGAAGAAGGTTCTAGCTCTGGGATGGATACTACAGATGACGGGTTTGAAATCAGTTACAGGAAGAAGCCCATGCTTAATCTTGTAACTGAGCAAGAAGACACCATTGAGACACTTGAAATCACTAATACTGACACAATGGTTGGAAATAGTAAAGATCCAATAGTTTCAGAGGAAACTCATCAACCTTCTACCTCAAACACTCAAATAATTGAAAAGCAACTTAGTATTGAAGTCTCTTCATCCAGCAATCCAGTGGATAAAGAGAGAGATATAAAAGAGAAGTACAAGGAAATCAAGTTGAGGAATGAGGCATTCAAGGCTGAAACATATGCCTAGTACTTCAAACAAACACTTGTCAATCAGAATAGATTAATGTCAGCATTTGACATTAAGACTGGTAAGATGCAAATGACCTTTATGCAACCTACAGTCCAATACCCCAGATCGTTAGCAGACTATAGGAAGACATAGATTGAAGTTTTGGCCAGGGATTTTCACCTTATTGACCAAACTAAATTCCATAAGAAGACTGGTGAAATGATTTACTCCACAATGACTAATAAAGCAATGACTATGCACAAACTTCAAAGCTCACTGGATAACATCACATCACAACTTGAGCTAGAAAAGGCGTCCTCATAGGCCAAGGATAACAGAATCAAGTCACTGGAAGACTTGGTAATTGAAATTGGATATAATCCAAATGATATTAAGGCTGCAGAAAAACTAATAAAGAAGAAAAATGAGGATATTGTTGCTTTAAAGAAGCAACTGAAGTTGCCTCCTTCTAACATCCACAGGACAAGGAGGTCCTAGAGATCCAAACCCAGTAGGAGGAAATGATGGATCTCATTCTTCAATTAAAGGCTCAATTGAAATAAATGGAGAAGGAATTGGATGAGTTAATACAGCTAAAACAAGCCAGCCTTGAGACATCTACTGCCACTATTATCCCTACAATTACTACAATAGTTCCTTCAACTTTGGTAGCTTCATTGGCCCCAACAACTCCACTAGCTACAACACTTCTAGCTGCAACAACAACTACATCAGCAACATGTTCAACAACATCAACAACTCACCCAAGTGATGAGGAAAGTAAACTAGTCAAAGTCATGGAGGACATGTTCATTCAGACCACTAAAATAAATAAACTTAAAGAACAGATAACAAGTCTAGCAGATGAAAAGAAACTAGCTCAGATTATGCATAAAAATGAAGTACAGAAGTCAAACAAGTTGATTGAGAGGATAAATAACTTAGAAAAAGAATTAACATTGAAGGAGCCACTTGCCCAAGCAAAATAGAAGCTATGGGCCAATATCGTTGACTTTTTCAATGATATTTGGCCATCTATACAAGCTATCTTTGAACAAAATGATTTAGTCAAATAGGCTGGTGAAGCAATTCAAAGAGTTAAGGCCGAACTTGGAAATATGCCAGAGGAAGCCTCAAGAATAATCCAATTTCTCAACTCGAAAAATAAATATGAATTGCAGGAGCTTGAAATAGCTGACAGGTCTGGCACTATACTAGAGGTGAAGAAAGTAATCACCAAGAGGAACTTAATGATGCAGCTTGAGGACAAATGCCAAACCATGGAGCTAGCTATAGGCAGCTTCATGGTTAAATTTGATGCTTTGAGGCATAAAGGTCTACCAAATCCATTGGCAATAAATGACAGGTTAATGCCACATGAAGACTATAACAAGAAAATCAGAGAAGTGGCAAGGGAGCAAGCCAATAGTTCCTCTATGAAAGGGATCCCTACAGGAAAGGTTCTTTACCAAACTTTTGAGAACCTCTTTTACCTCCAACATGAGGTAAAACATATTTTTGTAAATAAGCCCACCTTTGAAAGATACACAGAAGTTGTTGAAGTCTATAGGAGAATGGTAAATATTAAATTACCAGATACAAACACTTGGGAAAAATTAAATGACTTACTGTGAAAATGCAAGGTAAACAGGGTTTACATAGCAGTGAAAGAAAAGCAACAGAGTCAAAGAGTATCAGATGAAAGACTATTAGTTAAAAGGCAAAGTAAAAGGATAATCAGTATAAAAGTAATAGCAAAGGAGAAAAAGCAGCAAAAGATCTGACAACACAGACAAATAAATAGGGACAGCTTGCAGTAGTTACATATCTATCTCTATCTTCTTTCATGAAGATATTTCTTTTTTCCTTGAATAATTCCCAAAATAGTTTTGGATATTTTGTACTAAGTTTTTGTATAAATACTTCATAATTAAAAGTATAGGGTGTGAATTGCTTGACATTTCTATAATTGTATTGATCTGAAACCTAAGGGTTCATTGTACCATTTTTTCAAGTCAACAAACTAGACTGAGTAATAAATACATTGCATTATAAGATTCATGTGTTGGGCCACTTCAGTGAAGTATTTTCTGTTTTTCAAATTGTTATCTTCTTAAGTTTTTCACATACTTGCATGTTATCTAAATTGAATGAAGCAACTGGAATATTATTACATAATTTGTTTAAGTACACTCTGTCTTGAAAAGTTAATCATTTTAATGCTTTCTTCTGATATCTAAAGTAGGAAATCCTTCATTGCTCCCTAGTTTCGATTGAACTCTACCATTTCCCTCATAATCCGGTTTGAGGAATCCTTAATTGCTCCTTGACCCTGATTGAAAACCACTTCAAAATACAGCTAAAAGATCTAAATTTACTTAGCTACCTTACCCTATAAACACTATCTTTAGAACTTGATTCAGTCCTTTTTTCTTGACACTTGACCCCATAGCCCAATGGTAAAGGACATCCCTCTATCTATCTAAGTCAGTAATTCCACCACCAAATCAAAATCAAAACCCAATCAAAGCTTAAATAACTAGCCTAAAATCAATTAACTAAACAAAGTTAAATAATAAAGAGAGAGTCTTCTTTGAGTATTAGGAAGGCTAGATCCTAATCTCAAAAGTAGGTTTGTGGTTACCTCTAATATTTCTTTGACACAAGATAACAAATCTAGGGAAATTTTAGAGTGATAACAAATGATTAAGTGATTTGATATAGTGATTGATTTCAGTATTATTATTTGATATTGGGCTTAAATGATGGTAGTGGGCCTAGTCTGAAAATATGATGAAAAGTGGCATACGTGTTTGATGTTGTGATTCAGGTGGATCCAATATGAAATATTATGAAACCCGGTCCACGAAGGTACTTAGGGTTGGAGCCTTCAGTGAGGGAGTCAAATCTTCCTTCCAATTTTAGTTGGTAAATATGATTAAGGGGTTTGAGCTCCCTTCTAGTGGGTGTCAGTAAATGAGATCAGGGGGTTGGATCTCCCTTCTAGTGGGTGTTGGAGAACGAGAGAAGGTTGTAGCCTTCTATAGGTGGGTGCCCGCGTACTGGTATGAGTATGCTCAAGTGCAAGATTGTAAGGCATTTTTCTTTATAATAAAAGAAGAAGACAAAGACAACAACAACAGTGGTTTTCTCCCACATTGGGTTTCCACCTAAAAATCCCAGTGTCCTCATGTGTTAATGTGTTTCTTATGTGTGATGGTTTATTCTATTATTGCTTCTCATATTTATTGTTTAACTAAAGGATAATGAAGTAATGATACACTCGTTAAACTAGAATAGATGATGAAATATATGAAAAGTTAGTTAACTAGATATATGATGTTTTCCTTTATTAAAGTCACGTACATACACTAGTTTATTGAATGACAATAGAATATAGAAATTTGATAAGAAATTAAAAGGTTTAAGTGACTTTTAAAATATTGATTCACCCCCCCTGAGTATTTTTCCAAACATCTCTTATTTTATGCATTTCTGTATTTGTGTTTCCATAATATTTTGCATATTTCATTGCTCTGTTAATGAATTTCTAATAGTTGGAATCAAAGTCAAAGGTATATTTCATTGATAAATGCGCAGAAGAGAAGGGTTCTTGGTTTGAGTGGGAGCATGGTGGAAGATGTTAGGTTTAGGGTCGAGAAATTTAACAACAAAAAATACCAGTTGTGGAAGATGCATATGGAAGATTATTTGTATTAGAAAGATTTGTACCTACCATTGAGTGGAAAATCAAAGAATATGACGAGTGTGATGGACGAAGAATGGGATCTTCTCCAAAGAATGACACTAGGAACAATACAATTCTGTCTAGCAATGTCAGTGTCTTTCAACATTTCAAAAGAAACGACAATAGAATGACAACATTGTCCAAACTATATGAAAAACCCTCGGACTCAAATAAGGTATTTCTTATGAAGCATTTATTTAATATGAATATGTCAGAAAGTGGATTTGTTGTTGATCATTTAAATGAATTTAACACGGTTACTAGTCAATTAAGTTCTATAGGGGTAAATTTTCATGATGAAGTTAGGGCTCTATTATTTATGTGCTCATTGGCAAAAAGTTGAAATAGCTTAGTTATGGCTATTAGTAAATATGTCTCTAGATATAGTACTTTAAAATTTTATGACGTTGTTGGTGCCATATTTAGCATAGAAATGTGACGAAAAAGCTTCAATGAGACATCAGGTAATTATTTGACTGTAGAGGCTAGGAAAAGAAAAATGGAAAGAGGAAGGTGCCCAGGAAATCGTAGTAAGTCAAGAAAAGGAAGATCAAAATATAGATCAAGGATAGTGTGTTGGAACTGTGAAAAGAGAGGACACCTAAAGAAAGACTGCAAATCTCGAAAGGGAAGAGAAGGAGATGGACAACAAGAGAACAATCATGAAGAAAATGTGACATGTGATGTGTTGCAAGATTCTTTGATTCTTTCATTAGAGAATAGTATTGATTCTTGGGTGGTATATTTGTGGGCCTCATTCCATGCCACACCTGATAGGAAACATTTTCATGACTATGTTCAAAGAGATTTTGGACATATGCGTCTAGGTGATGATAAACCCTATAAAATCATTGGAATGGGTAAGGTTTCTATCAAGAAATATAATGGAAACCAATGGCTATTAAAGGAAGTAAGGCACGTTATAGATCTAGAGAAAAATATAATTTCAATAGGGTAATTGGGAGGTGAAGTTTTGTAACTACTTTTACAAACAAAATCGGAAGCTCACTAAAGGAGCCTTGGTAATAACTAAAGAAGCCTTGGTAATAAAAAAAGGAGAGAAGGTTGGTATGTTGTATTTATGCAATGGTATTTCTTTTTTTGTTAATGATTTAACCTCCATTGGAGAAGATACTACATTGTGAAATTATAGGTTTGGGCATGTGAGTGAGAAAGGGATGGAGATTCTTCATTCCAGAAATTTGTTTCCATTTTTACAGCATGTTGATTTGGATTTCTATGAGATTGTGTTTATGTAAAACATAAGAGAGTCATATTTATCAGTGTTGGGAAGGAAAAGAAGAGAGAAAAATTAGATATTTTGCATACATATGTACAAATACCTTCTCAGGTATCATCTCTTAGTGGATCTCACTATAATGTTACTTTTATTGATGATGCAACTAGGAAAACCTATATTTATTATATTCAAAATAAGTCTGATGTATTTGATACTTTCAAGAAATGTAATTATTTGGTTGAGAATGAGATATGAAATAAATTGAAGTGTATTAGATCGAGCAATGGAGGTGAATACTGTAGCAAATAGTTTGATAACTATTGTTCAAGGCATGGTATTCGCAGAAAGAAGACAACTCTAGGAACACCAGAGGAAAATCATGGAGTGTGCAAGGTGCATGATATTGCATGCATGATTTTCCTTACAATTTGGGGTAGATGTTGTAGATATTGCTGTTTATCTAATAAGCATAGGGCCTTCAAGTTCCTTGGATGGTGGTATTTCAGAGGAGACATGGATAGGTTAAAAGGTAAACCACTCATTTTTGAAGACCTTCATTTGTGAATCTTTTGTCCGCAACAATAAAGAAAATAGAATAAATATTGAGGAAAAATAAAAGAAATGTACCTTTATTGGATATGGTGTTAATGATTTTGGTTATTTCTTATATGATTATGAAAATCACAAAAATCATTAGGAGAAAAGATTTCATATTTAATGAAAATGTCTTGTATAAGGATTAGATGTAGGAAAAGAAACAAGAAAAGGAAAACAAAGAATACATAGTGCTTGATGAGATCACAGAAAAAGTAAAGGTGTCTAAAAATCATAATTATCAACAACCAAAAAAAAACAACCATAACAACAACATGCACCTCAAACACCTAAAAGTGGTGTTAGAATATCTACCAAGATAAGCAGACCCCATGAACGATACTCTCCTTCATTGTATTATGTATTTTTGACTGATTTTGGTGAACCACAAAGATATGAAGAAGCAATGCAGGTAGAAACTAGGAAGAAATGGGAGCAAGCCATGGAAGAAGAGATGGACTCATTGATGCATAAACAAACTTGAGACTTAGTCAAGTTTCCTACAGGTAAAACAACATTGCATAATAAATGGGTTTATAGGTTCAAGGAAGAAGATGGAGGTAAACAGAGGTATAAGGCTAGACTTGTGTTGAAGGGGTTTGCAAAAAAATAAAGGTATATACTCTGATGAAATTTTTTCTCCTGTTTTTAAAATTACTTCAATCAAAACTATTTTAAGTCTAGTGGCAGTAGAATATTTTCATCTTGATTAGTTAGATGTAAAGACAACCTTTCTCCATGGCGATTTGGAGAAATAAATATATATGCAACAACCACAAGGTATGAGGTCAAAGGGAAGGAGAAATTAGTGTGCAAATTGAATAAGAGATTATATGGCTTAAAACAAGTTCCAAGGCAACGGTATCTAAAATTTGGCAAGTTTATGTCTGAACAAGGTTATAGTAGATATCATTCTGATCACCATGTTTATCTTAAAAGGAAAAATGTTGCCAGTTATATTATATTGTTATAGTTTGTGGATGACATGCTTGTTGCAGGGTCTAACATCAAGGAAATAAATGTTCTCAAAGGAGAATTGGAAAATTCATTTGAAATGAAGAATTTGGGTTCTACAAAATAAATCCTTGTTACGAGAATAACTAGAGACAAGAAAAAACACAAATTAATATTGTCTCAGAGTGAGTACATAGAAAAGGTGGTGGAAAGATTTAATATGCAAAATGCAAAACCATATAGTACACCTTTGGCTAGCCATTTCAAACTAAGTAAGGAGATATGTCCCAAGACTCAAGAAGAGATGGACTATATGTGTAAGGTTCCATATCCATCAGCAGTTGGAAGCTTAATGTATGAAATGGTCCACACATGGCTTGATATTGCACATGCAGTGGGAGTTGTAAGCAGGTATATGAACAATCCAGGAAAATAGTATTTGATGATAGTGAAGTGGATTCTCAGGTATTTGAGAGGTATCACAAATAAAGCATTATGCTTTGGTGGTTCAAACATTGATCTACAATGATATGTTAATGTAGATATGGTAGGTGATAGAGATAAAAAGACGAGCACCACAAGGTATGTGTTTACTATAGGTGGAACAACTGTAGTTAGGTTTCAAAATTGAAAAACAGTGTTGCACCTTCAACAACGGAAGCAGAGTATGTTGTTGCTACATAGGATAGTAAAGAAATTATTTGGTTACAAAGGCTATGATGAATGAATTGGGAAAGAAGCATGAGATGGGCAAGTTATATAGTGAAAACCATAGTTCCATTCATCCTGCAAAAAAATCATCATTTCATTCCAAGACTAAAAATATACAACTCAAGTACCATTTCATACATTCAATGTTGGAAGATGGAAAGTTGAAGCTGGAAAAGATACACACTAGTGAGAATCCCGTAGATATGTTAACAAAAGTTTTGGCTAGGGAGAAATTTAGATTTTTCTCACTTTCATTTGGTCTTCAAGTATGAACGTGCATCTGAGAAAAATCTACATTCAAGTGGAGTCATTGTCTAGCAAGTAAAGAAACAATGGAGTTTATATAATCATTATCCAAGTGGGAGATTGTTGAGTGTGGAGCCTGATTATCTTCCTGATTGTTCAGAGGTTTTTTGTTTTAGCCATGTTGGATCCATGTTCCTAATGGGGCAAAAGGGTCTCCTATTTAATTTTTGTCAAGGGGGTCTAGGGGGGAAACGACGACTTTTATGAGGACCCCCCCTCCCCCCCCCTCCCCCCACAACAAGGTTTGAGGCAACGCCCCTCGAAGCTAAAAATAGATGAAATTTGCCTTGTAAAATATTGTAATTTCGTAGTCAATATGGATCGTTCATTAGGTAGATGATCTTATAGTTGAATTTTATTGTTAATTTATGGTTTTTTTTCCAACCCTCGGTTTATATGAGGAAATTGTATTGCGGCATGTGTTTTATTTTTTTATTCTAAGCTAGAAATATAGAGGAGACTATGTGAGAGTGAAGAGGAATTTACAACAGATTTGTTGTAGGTTGTATCTCTTCATTTTGTTGGATAATATAAAAGGGAGGATTGGTTGTTTCTCCATGGATGTAGCCCAAATTAGGTGAACCATGTATCTATGTGGATCTCTTTTGTTATGCATTTCTATATTTTTGTTTCTAGAATATTTTTTGTATTTCATTGCTCCATTATTTAATTTCTAACACTCTAGGGGCCTATTTGAGTCTATATAAGGCCTTTTTCAATTTGCACACAAACCCTTCATTTTCGGTGAGCATGAACCTCTCTAGTTGCTCAATATAAACTTCTTCTAGATATCCATTGAGAAATATTGACTTCACATCCATTTGATACACCTTGATGTTTTTATGACTAAAAAAGAAACAAACATTTTGATAGCTTCTAATATTACTACAGGTGCTAAGGTTTCTTCAAAATACACTCCCTCTATTTGGGCAGATCTTTTGTGGAGAAAGTGGTCCTTGTTCCTAACCCCTTGACCTTGATTATTTAACTTATTTTTGAAGACCCATTTGGCGCCTATGACATTTTTGTCTTTTGATCTTGCAACAAGATCCCATGTGTCATTCTTCTCAATTTGATCCAGCTCATTGTTCATTTCCTTTATCTAGGTCTTATCCTCACTTGATTGACTGATATTCATGGGCTCAATTTGAGATAACAAAGGAAAATTTGCACAACTTCGACTACCAAGGAATCTCCTCCTAGTTTAAACAACAAGTCTTTGATCACCAATAATTTGGCTTTCTAGATGTTGTTTTTGTATGTACCTTCACAGAGTGTTGGATTTTGGTGTTGTACTTATTTCTGCACCTTCATTACTTGCCTTTGTTTTTGCTTGATTCTAGAATTTGGTGGCTCAACTTTCTTCTCCATCTAAGTTCATGTTTTATTTGGAAGACTTGGATTTTGGAATTATTTCATCCACTACTATATCAATGCATTCCTCAACTCTCTTTGTTCTTTTGTTCTAGCACTTGTATCATTTACTTTAGGTTGAGTACCTGGTAAATATACCCTCATCAGAATGAGAGTTAAAATTTCCAAGCTTATTATCATTCCTTTTGATAGAAACATTTCTACCAAACACTTTGTACCCTTTTACTGATGTTGGTCCCCCCTTCCATAACACGTTAAGAGTCTTATAACTGTTAGGCCCAAGTTGGGTTTTATTTTCTAGGTACATTTTTTCTTGTGTGGCTTCTCCATAAAAGGTGAGAGGTAAATATTCTTCATTCATCAGAGCTCTCCCCATCTCTTGAATCATTTTATTCACTCTCTACTACTCCATTTTTTTGTGGAGTTATGGCCACCAAATATTGCCTCTGTATGTCATGCTCTTCACAATATTCTTCAAAATCTCTTGAAGTGTATTCTCCCCCTCTGTCTGATCTTAAGAATTTGATCTCTAGATCCTTCTCATTCTCTACTTGATATTTAAATGTCTTAAAATGTTTAAGAGCTGTTGATTTTTATTTTAAGAGCATTATCCATGTGGCTCTAGTAAAATCATCAATAAGCAACATGAAACACCTTTCTCCTCTTGGAATTTTTGTCTTGGTTGGGCCACATACATCTGTGTGAATTAGCTCCATAGGTTTAGATGAAGAGAACTCCTTTGTCTTGAAATGAGTCTTGGTCTACTTACCAAATTGACAATACTTGTAGATTGAATTATTGGGCCTTGACAGTCTTGGAAATATTCTTACTACTCCTATGTTGTTGACTATTATCAGACTGCCAAAATTCATATGACCAAGTCTCATATGCCACAATTGGCTTTCATTTTTCTTACTGAAGTAGCAACTTACTCTAGAGTCATCAAACACATGTACATTACTGTGATTTTGTATTTCCTTTCCCAACAACTTTCCATTCTTTTCATGTTGGATCTCACAATATTTGGACTGGAAGGTCACATTATAGCCATTATCACACATATGCCTCACACTAAGTAAGTTGTTCTTGAGACCCTCTACATACAGTACATTTTGAGCTTTAGTATTTTCATCTATACTAACTATTCCCTTTCCCTTTATTTTTACTCGAGCATTGTTTCTGAACTTGACATTATTCCCTCTGTATTTTTCTTTTAGAGACAGGAATTTTCTTTTATCCCTATTCATATGCTTGGAACATTCATTATCCACATACCATTTGTTTTATTTATCAGGTGTTGACAGAGCAAGTCCACATTCCATGTTATTTCCAAACTTTTATTTCCAATTCTTCTTTTCCTTTTGAAAAACTAGCCACCAAGAATTCAGGGATTTAGATGAAAACTCAAATATTCTTTTGCAATCACTTGCTTTGTGCAAAACTTTATTACATTTAAAGCATTCAAAATCATCCATCAGGGGAGATATGGGATTTCTATTTATGGGAGGAGAGATTTGAGATCTATAATTCTAATACTTATTATAACTGAAACTTTCATCTCTTTCAACTTTAACTCTTCTACAACAAAAAGGCTTATGTCCAAAAAAATGAAATTTATAGCAATGACCATAAACGAAATTATAGTACCAGAAGTTGGAAAGTTCATGAGTTTTTTCATGAAGGTACCTTTATTTTCTTATTGATTGATTCATTCTCCATTGTTATGACTCCTTTGAGAAATTGGAATTAGTATTCTAGTGATGGGATCCTCTCTTGTCTGCTACCTTTTTATTTTCATTAATTCTTTCTTGAAGCATATTTTCATATCTCTAAGGTTCCTCAAATCCTGTGGACCTGAAGTTCATATTTACCATAAAAGATTCATGAGGTGTAGAATATCCTAGACCTGTCTTGTTTTCTAGAGACCTTTGACTGTTCAAAATCTGATCTAGTTTTCGTGTCCCTTCTACAAACTTCTTATTTACACCCTTTTCGGTCTCCAATCTCTCAAGATATGTTCTTAGAGAAACAATTCCTACATCGAGACTCTGACAATTTTCTTCCGATTCATGGATTAGATCATTAAGAAATTCTTATTTTTGTTTCGCTTCTTTTAATTTGACTTCTAGGGACATAATTTATTCTTTGGATATCTCTGGAATTGTCTCCTTATTTACTTTGAATAGCTCCTGCTTTAGATGCATGTTCTCTTCTTCTAGTTTTCACATGTTTTTTTTTTTTCTTCTAGTTGAAGAGCTATGTTGTATTTAGTTTTAATGGATTCTTCATGCTTCTCTTTCTAATAAACATATTCCTTTTTGGTTGAGTTATACATAACTTCTTCAACATGTTACAACTACTCTTTCAGCTACTTTTTCTTTCTTCTGTCCTTATTTAACTCATCAAGAGAACTGATGAGTTCCCCTTCAAATTCCACTAGTCTTACTTCTTATTCTTCTTCTTCTTCAAAGTCTATAATATTTTGTTTCCTAGAGTCTACTCCAAATGCCATGAGTAAGCACTCATTTGACTCATCCTCTGATGATTTTTTTCTATTTGACTCTGGTGATGAGCTATCCTCTTCGGAGTAGAGCCCCTTCTTCTTAGAGAGCCTCTTATTTTGATGTTTCTAAGATTTTTGTCTGAACTTCTGATCATATTCCTTTTATGTCCTTTCTTTCTAAGGGAACTTGGATGAAAAATGTCCAACTCTTCCACATTCAAAGCATTTGAAGATTTGCTTCACTTTATACTTACTTAACCCATGCTTCAATTTCCTGGAAAAGTGAGCCAACTTCTAATCATATTCGTAGTTGGAGAAATCTTGATTGTATTTGTGCTCCTTAGCCTTCTTGGACACCTTGAAAGTCGCCTCCTTTGGTTCAGACTTTTCTTTTCCTACTCTCATCTCATAGGTTGTGAGAGTACCAAGAAATTGGTCCATTGTGAGATTTTTTAGATCAAACATTTCTTCAATGGAAAAGATTTTTGCATTAAATCTCATAGGAAAATATCTTAGTATTTTTTGAACAATTATATCTTCTTTGATAACTTCACCAAGTCCTCTAATCATATTGGTTACTTCATCAACTCTGAGGAAGTATTCTACTGCGGATTTTTTCTTTGCTCATTTTGAAGCTTTCAAACCTCATTCTAAAGGTTTGAAGTTTGGCCTGCTTTACTTTTCCATCTCTTGCATGACTCTGATTGAACTTGACCCACACTTCCTTAGAAAAATCGTAGTGCATAACTTTTACAAGTTTAGATTGACTAAGGCCAAAGAGAATGGCATTATTGGCTTTAGCATTATTTCCATAGACCTTCTTATTGTCTACATATGTGGGATGGACATCAGGATCATCATAATCTACCAATACAGAGCTTCAAATTTCTACCCCTAGGGACATAAGATATGCTTCCATCCTAACCTTCCAAAAAGCATAGTTTGTCCAATCGAAGATTGGTATCTTGCTTGAGTAAGCATCATGACTTTCTTTCCTATACATAATTTCTTTTGGATCTACCTTTCAGTGGTTAAATTGTTCCTAAAGGAACCTAGCTCTGATACCAATTGTTGAGATAAGGAATTACTGAGAGGAGGGGTGAATTAGTGATTGTAAGGTTATTAAAAACGTGTGCTCAATTATTTGTATTTCATTTTTACTTCTGCTAGTTATTTTTCAGAGCATTCAGACTAGAATATAAAGATGTAGTAAAGAAAACCATTCATAAGAGCACATAGTTCATCAGTTGAGAAACACACACATATTGACACACGTATTTTTATGTGGAACCCCAAAGGGAGAAAACCACCAATATGTTTGTTTTTATAATGTAAATTAAACACCCACTTAATTAAATCAAGTTTTTTTTGAGAACCCACACACAGGAGGCCCCAACCCCCTTCAGATAGCAAGACACCAATTTCCAAGAGGCACCAACCTCTTATGAATTCATACCTCTACCTACTCTAGCCAGTATTCTACTTTTCATACAATTTTAAAACTGGAAACATAGGCTAATACATATGCTCAAAAATATAAACTTGATCTATTGTTATATGAACTCCTTCCCTTTAGGTTTACAGCTTCACTGCTCAACCAATTATAGTCTCAGACCTATGTTCTACTATAAACATAGTTATCTCTCGACACTTGACTCTCTTCCCCTCACATCTTCAGCCTGAACAAAACTATTGTATTCACCCAGTTTATCAAAGGCAATCACTGAGTTTTGTTCCTCTACTACGCAAAGGTCGATGTTATATTTGTTGTCCTCTTGTTGTCTTTGTTTCTCTTTTTCTTAGTTCCTGATAATGTGCTATAGCATGGCACTATCTATTGTTATTCCATCAAAACTGCAGAGCCACTACAACTGTATTAAACATAAGAATGGACACCTATGGATTCTCCATGCTTGAGAATTTAATCTCGATATTCCATGCACACTCAACAATAACCTTTATTGAATTCAACCTACACAGATTACTTGGTTATCCATTCCTCTTAAATGCCCACAGATCATCATAATTTACTTCACGTATATCTCTTCTTCCTACTCCAGTTGCAGCATGCCATCATAGCTCATAAACTCACTATTATGGAGTCCCTAAGCCATCTCCTCATTAAATTTCTCGTGGCGTTCAAGTGAAACAAACATAGATCTGTTTCAATAGTTTCCATTACTACAATGGCACCAACCTCTCTATGTTCATTTACTTCCAGTTGCTAACTCAAATATCCTTTGTATATTATGCACTAGATTTTCCAACTCATCCATGATTGTGACAGAAGGCATTGTCAACTCATCCATGCGTTTAAACATATGTCACTCTATGAGTTGGATCCTGAAAGCCCTGTTATCTGTAAAAAAATAAATAAATATAATTTCACAAGAGTAAAGAGCTTCCAAACACGGGCCCACCTATCCTTAGCACTTTCCTTGACACCTTTCTTTTGATTTTGGCCCCATCCCCTTCAAACGATTTCCTACGGTTTTTTTTCTTATTCACGGCTCAAAACCCCATGGTCACTGAAACACATGAAATATTTAAAAACTAAGTCATGGACGCGTCTATCGATATTTGATAGACTATCAAATGTCGACAACAACTTACATCACTCATCTATGTACCACAAAATCCTGACGCTTTACCCTCCCCATTTTTTATTCCTTATGGTTTTTCAAGCTTCCAAGCATTCGAGCCTCCAACCTTCCAGTTACTACTCCTGCTAATTTGGGTTGATGCCATTGTATAGCCCCTTTTTAAATAAAGCTTCGGGATTCCAGACTTTTGGGCTTCCCGCTACCCTGACTCAATACAATCCCGTAACATTTTTATATAAAGCTTTGGGCTTCCAAGCCTCCAAGATTATAGCCTTCTATTGTTCCCACTACCCTTGCTCATTATAATCTCGTAGCTCTTTTAAAAAAACATTTAGGCTTCAGGGCCTTCCAAGGTTCTAGGCTTCCAAGCTTCCAAGTTTCCGAGCACTACTATTAAGGGATTTTAAAGTCCTTACTTTTACTGATCATAAATTTTGATCCAAAGGGCCATTGGCAGAATTTCACATATCGATGGAAATATCTTTATAGTGACTTTCAAACTATGCCACTTTTAGGAGAATATAAGTTTATCTCTTGAGATATAATCTTCTCTAAATTCTAGGACACCCCAGCCATCATAGTCATCTTTTTATGGCTTCTCCACCATGCCTGCTACTATGATGATTTTGTACCAAACACTTCAATAACCATGGGACTCCATCTAAACAACATTCTCATCAATGCCAACATTTTTTTCCTCTACTCTCAATATTATTCTATTTTAAATCAATGCTAACATACCCAGTGCCACTAACCATTAAGAGAATGCCAACTATCCAACATATTTTGCTTCAACTATTTCTCCAATCTAGTCATTCAAACCCCTTCTTGGAACTAGTTTACTCCATGTATCCAATACACTTGTAACATGATCATAAGCCTTCAAAATAAAAATAACAATTTTTTCCATTAAACAAGATTCAAAAGAAAATCAAACCCCTTCCATTCCAGTCATCTCTAAACCTTGAATGTCTAGCTTCTTTTAGAGCTCAATTTGGACAAATACTGACACCAAAAACTCAAAATAACCAAATTCAACTATATATTTGGTTAAATGTTCTACAGAAAAGACTTTTCCAAGTGAAAATGGATTTTCCAAACTCCAATGTTGGTTACTAGACATTGCAAAACATGCAACAAAATGGAAAATATATATAAAAAAAAATACCCAACCTATTCACTATTGTCGATTGAACTAGTTACCTATCAAAATAGTGTGCTCATCCTACCAACTCCTCTTCTTGGTGTAACTTGCAATCTATATGACACTATTTTTATTTATGGTATAGTTACTACATGTTTAATTCGCAATGACAATTGATTCCTTTATGGAATGATTTCATTCGGTCTTATTGTAACAAGATCACCATGACTGAAAATTAGTGGAATGGTGATAGGGCCGCAAAGCCCAACACTCGGATCAACACCCATTAATGCAACCAATGATAGGCCTCATGGCATGGTGCTTCATGCTCAAATCAATGCAATTAGTGGTGATTCAATGTGGGCCAATGCTCATATCAAACTTTGTTACTCATGCAAATAGTGAGAGGCCTTGTGGCCTTATTGCTCAAATCAACACAATTAGTAGTGAGACACCTTGGGTTGTTTCTCAGATCAACATATGTTATGCATATAAGAAATGAAAAAACATGTGGCCTTGTTTCTTGAATCAACATAACCAATGGTAATACCTTGTGGCTCGAATAAATTAAAACAAAACCATGGTGATGTCTGCCGCTCGGATCAATAAAAAAAAACCATGGTGATGCCTGAAACTTGAATTAGAAAAAGGAAACCAAGGAAATGTCTTAGATCATATCAATAGAATAAAACCATTCTGATGCATATTGGTCAATACAATAGTCAAAACTATGGTGAGGCCCCTCTATCATGTTGATCTAATCAATTCCAAAATCAATGGGTAACCAAAACAAAAATAACCAAAAACAAAATTTGCTCCCTCCGTCGATTGATTTCACTATGTATCATGTTATTTCTATGATTGATATGTTATTTACACTAATAAATCCACACATATATATGTTTGCAAGCAGTCTCGAGCTAACCAAGGGTCCTGTAAAACTTGGACCACATGACCCTTCAAGAATGATCCATATAATCTTAACCATAGATATGACCTTCTGATTTTTTATTTGGCCCCCAAGCTACCATGTGAGCACTCTATGTGTCATGGGGGTCACCGGTCCTCCACATGATGATGTTAGCATGATGTCATCATGCCATGTGGTTTCTCGATAACATGCCATATGTCACCGTGTTTTGGGACTTTCAACCAACCCAAGTGTGCCAAATTAGTTTTCCATGGGCAACCTCTAGTGGTGCCACACCATCATGTTGCCATTAGCAAACTCCACATCATCACCCAATGAAACCTTGCCACATGTCAACATCCAGTTGTCTCTAATAGAACATTAAACATTGTGTTATTTTGCTTTGATCTATCCCCTAAATTTTGGAGGTGTCGTTGGTCTATCCTGAACATGCACACCCCTTAATGACATTAAATAATGTGCATATTTGTGCTACTAAGGCCATTGATCTACACTGTCAATGGTGGATCCACCTTAAATTTTCACATTGTTTAATCCTTTAATAATTTGGGTTTGGCCTTATAGTTTTCCCTTGCAATTTGACCCAACCAATGTTGATTTAAATTGGTCATAACTTCTCATTCTGGAGTATTTTTTTTAGAACGATATATCATTGGAAAGGTATCAATGAGATATACAAAGCCATGTTATTTGTAGGGTATTTGGAGTATCCTGACTTCATCAAAAACTTGAATAAATTCATGAACGTATAGCTTCATGTAATGAGACCTTACGAAAGGTCCATCTATCATATTTCTTCATAAAGAGTCTCATTGCTTCTTTGATCATCATGGATGGGCATTATGTTGTTGTCCCATACATCTCCCCTTTGACATCAATGACATCTTGTTGTCATTAATGGAAAAACTATGTGCAAAAATAACTAAAAAGGAAAATTAGTGAGCTTGAAGAAGCTCTAAATCCTTGACCTCTTTCCATGCCCCCTCTAGCTATTATATCCCTAGAACCTACACTATTAGTCCCAACCAACACACCAAATAAAATTAAGAAAGAAACTAAACTACTGAATGGGACCAGAACTTATGTTGCAAAGAATATCAATATGCAATTAAGTATCATTGAAGAAGCATGGTAGATATGCTTATACTTAAGAAATATTTCTTAGAATATTTCTTCTTTCACAGATTATTTTTAGAAATGTCTAAAATGTGATAAACATTTTGATGAAAATGATTTAATGACATTTATTACCAAAATCACTAACCATAGTGATTTCTATAAAAATCAACAAGGGCTTTCAACTAGGAAGTGAATAAAGCACATAAAGGTAGGAATGTATTCTAGAATAAAAATCTTAAAAGATGCCATTTCTAAGCGTATGAATGTTAACAAGTGGAGGAGTAGTGAATTCTATAAATAAATTAAAGTTCTAAAAGATATTCAAGGCCCATGAATAATGAGAGACTCCATGTTAATTCCAAAGGATATGTTAGAAGAAAATTTGAAAGTCATCAAGACATCATGGGTAATGAGTTCAACAATTTAAAATATTTGCCATAGGAAGAAATCAAAATATGGTTAGTTATATAAGTCATTGATAATGAAGACCAATTGTCAACTATTAAACAATTATGGTCATATTCAAAAGAAACTCAAGAGGAAATATTTGCATTAAGGGTAAAAAAGATATAATTGCTACACCTATGAAGGAGTATTTTGAAGAATGGATTAAAATATCATTGAACGAAATTGTTAAGCCTAATTAATTTCTTAGTGGTTACATTGACAAACATACAAAGCCAATAAATTCTCTAATGTTTCATGCTTCTAAAGGAGAGGATTCATTCCACTAGTCATCCTTTTATAATTTTGTGAATGTTCTTTATTTTATTTGAAGCAATTTCCCATTATTTTTCATCCCCATCTTAAATCATCCAACTTCATGAATCATGTTACATAGTTGTAAATTTGATCCCTTACTACAATTTTTTATTTTCTTCCAGATTACCTCTACTATTTATTGGTCAACAAGAGCCCCATCATAGTCCCTTGTGTAAATATCAGGAATTTTTTAGAGTGCTTTAGGAACCTACTTTATTTGGACTTAAATTTTAAGTTTGTAATACTATTTTTAACTCTTGCAAAGAGTTATTTTGGGGAGGACCTAACATTTGTGATTTATAAACTCATGTTACGTCTAATATCTCTTGCATGTTCTCATATGAATCTTTATGATATTAAATTAATGAAATCATTTCAAATATGTCTAAAATATTTAGGAAATTTCCTTTATTTTTATCTATATATTCGCTTCGAATGTGGTTTGCATGTGATATGTAAATGACTGTATATAATGGCATAAATCATTAGTGTGATAATCTTTAAATATTTTTATTGTTCATTCTTTTCTTTAAAATCACTTGGTCCACTCGTAAGTGAATGTGCTGAATTATTTAATTGTTATTATTGAGTTTATTACAAAATCTGAATGCAAAATAGGAGTACCACCTCTATAAAAACATGGAGGGAGCTTCAATAATCCCATAGGAGGCTAAATCTATTTATTAATATGAAAAGAGATCAACAATACATATGGGAATTCCTATATACCCAAAGGTACATGGAAGTGAAATTCCATATATATGTACTATATAATGTGCTTTTACTCAAAGGGGTACCAACAGGGGTTATAAGGGTTTTCAACAATGTAATTCCTCTCATATTTCCTAGATGTATTCTTCCCCAACTATGGTTTTACTCATTGAACAACATATGATTGTGTTAATTTAAAAAGACACTAGTACACACACACACACATCACAAGATTAGGAGCTTTCTGATCCAAGAAAAAAACCTTAAAGAATCATTACAAAATAACTTACATTTTTAAGGTAAGGTTTGAGGTAGAAAATTCATTATTATAATAACTTCTATTTCACTTCTCAGATTGGCTACTATGACACCAATTATCAAATGGCATCGCTTCATTATATCCAATAACACTAATTTGACTAAAATTTGTTCTCTCTATCAAAATATACCCAATTAGTAAAATTTATAGCCTTCCTAAAAAAAGAAACCTTAAAAGTGACCGATTTAAATCAACAATGTATCCACTTTTTGAACTCAATTTTGGATTGAAAAATTTATTGAAGTTGGATTGTTTTAGAATAATTCAGGTTTTGAGATGGATTCTCCAAATTCTACACAAAAAATTTAAAAAGTTCGTCTAGATGCTAATATTTTCTTACTTTGTTAAATTTCAACAAAAATAAAAAAGAATCACCCACTTTTTGCCTAAGAAAGATATTTGATTCACTTTGTTGTCGTTGTGACAAACACCCTCCAAAATGTTTCTCACACTTGAATTTTGGAGCCTACTGAGGATCTTGCGATATGTCGTTCCATTGTCACTTTGTGGTTGTCTAATTTTTTTCTAAGTGTTAAGTCTTCTTCTAAGTGTTAAAGTCACTTACTCACACATGTTCAATCCTTGATGAATTCATAAGTGCACTTCTTTTCATGTAAGCTTAGATAAGCATTTCATAATTCCTTAAGGTAAGGCTTGCGCAACCTCTAGGAACAGTTATTGCACAACTCTTAGTATAGTAAACTATGTAACCTATGTCGACATTCAATGTGCATTCTCCATTTATAGTCTCTCTCTAACTTCAGTTGCAATTGTATTCCTATTCTAATGAGTTTTCCCAAAGCTCACTTTTGCACACCTTTGCTTTCGCAAATGTCGCTTTTACTTTCGTGACTATATTTTTTTCTTTCTTTCACTTCTAAAAGTGATGATTATGTGTTCTCTTCACTATGTCATGTGTCACTTTCACTTTCTTTAGCTTTTGCAAGTGTCATTTTCACTTTCTCTTACTGCCGCAAGTGTCCCCTTTTGGTAAGGGAAGTTTCACATCTAGTAAAAGGGAGTCATTTGTAAACTCTTGAAGGGTAGACTTGATGTAATATCTTGTACTATTATGTTATATCTATCATAGATATAGACTCATTCTCCAAGTCTTGAACATTGTTTTGTTAGTGTTGTCACTTGTGTCGCAAAGTGTATCTTAAGTGTCGCACTTAGAGGTAAGTGTTGTTCTATTGTATTTTCGATGAGGACGTGTTGATTTTGGGTGGTAAATGATTCATTTTTGAGTGCTTGATCATCTATAAGTATGTGATTATATTCAATTCATGTTTTGGTCCCATCTCTTTTCTCTCTAGTCCCACACTTAGTCATTTTCAAAGATGTTCCTTCCTCAATCAACCTTCCTTTGATCAACCTCCCTGAATTGCGCATTGCACAGACTCAGGCCATAATCACCTTGTCCTACCTCTTGGAACTACAAAATGCACAACCACTACCTCCAAGGACTATGCATTGTATAGTCACAGTGCTCAAGAACTTCCTCTTTCTCCCTAGAACTATGCAATATTGCCTCTCAGTCAATCTTTCTTTGTGAATTGCGCAATTTCAGTTAGGAACTTATCTCTTTGTCACTCTAAACTATGTAACTAGACAATCTAGTGGATTAGTATCTCCCTTGAATTATTAATTGCACAATCATGGTGAGAAAGCCCTTTTTTTCTGCCTCTTTGACTTTCTCAACTGCACAATCTTCATTCACCGGCCTCCTAGAACTACACATTTAACAATCACAATGGGAAATCCTTCATTATTATCTCAGTAAATTGCCAAAATGCATAGTATTATACCTCCATGTCTCCCATAACTATGCATTTCACATTTTTAGTGAGAAATCCCTCACTCTTGTCTTCTCAACTCCCTCAATTGCACAATCTTCTTTCTCTAACCCCAGATATTGCACATTGTGCAATCACACTCACCAGACCATCACTCCTTCCCCTTAAAGCTTCACATTTTGCAATCCATGAGCCTTCTCCTTTGTCCTGCACTCAGTCCCAGGTCCAATCAGTGAAGTTCATAAGGAGAGTTATAATATGATATTTTCGGTCTAATGTTGCATTTTCATGGGTGAGTTCCATATGCATGTACTATATCTTAATATGACAGGATGATGTTCGAGGAGGATGCTTAGGAGATCATGCAAAAAGACACTTGTGAAGTTAGAACCATGAAGAGATCATCAAGCGACAAGATAAAGGTACACAATATCAAAACAAAATATTAAAGATCAATATCACATAAAGACTCCATGCCAATCATCCTTTTGGAGGATGAAGATGAAGCACTTGCAATATTATTCATGAAGATATCAAGGAAGCAACAAGAAGAGAAGCTTGGAATTGATACATCATTACAAAGATCCAAGTCATCTTTTTCCAAGTCATGCTTTGTACAAGTGTCACCACAATGTCATATGTGTGTATGAGTCTAGACACATGATGTGGAATATAATTATATATTTCCAAAAATGACAAATTGTAAATGTGTGGAAGTCTAAGAGTCACATGTGGAATATGAAAGGTCACATGTAAACTAAAGAGTCACTAGGAAAATTCCAAGAGTCTTGTAGAAGTTCAAGAGTCACTTGGAAGTCCAATAGACATTATGGAACCTCAAGAGTCATGGGGATATGAAAGGTCATTCCTCTTGTTATAAATGCACCCTCATAACTCAAGAAAATGGATTTTGGAGGCTTAGGATTTGGAGAGATAACCTTGGTTTCTCTAGCTTAGAATAGGAGATAAGGTCAGTCTTTGGAGAAGAAAGAAGTGACTCAATCTCCTGCCATTAGATCTAATGGCTTGCCATTGTAACTATGTACTTGGAGCTTTCACTTAATAATCAGAATCTCGTCGAGCCAACACATTTTCATGCATGTATCATGAATGTTGTAAGACTATTCTTTAGATGTTTGTAATAGCCCTGGTGAAAATTCCATGTAATAAAATTTAAAAAAACAATAACCACACTCGATGGGACATTTATTCCAAGTTGAATGTTGGGCAAGGCATCCTAGGTGTTATAGACATATTTGGGCACTGCAACCCCAATATTATATGTCCATAAACCAAGGGCTTCTAAGTCCTTAAAAGTGTTGTTTCATACCCTAAAGGAACAAGGTCAGCTGATTACATCATCTCCCAGAAGTTCTCCATGAAAAACTGCTCAGAACTAGTCAAAACTGGACCATCTCACTTGCTCCATGGTCAAAGTGCGATGAATCTCACCTAATGCACATGGGGGGTGTGATGCATACTGAAAATCCCTTCTATGGGGTGCGATGGGTGAGAGTAGACAAATGACAGAGACAGTTTGCAAGGTGAATGATCATGGAATCTTCTGGAAACTTCTCCCGTGACACTTGCCTCTCTGAATTCACCCAGGGATGAGTAAGAGATCATGAAATCTCCAAGTGGAATTGAGAACTATCAGAGAGAGGACACTAATCAAAATCCCAGAAGCTAACTCACCCACCTGCAAACATC
>APFE030543900.1:51780-81768 GCA_000404065.3 Pinus taeda
CTTTTCATGAGGTGAAGAAGGGCTTTCATGCTGGGAGGATGGTGCTAGGTCAGATCAATGGGTTGTAATCCTCTCTTCTACCACTTCTGTCAATAAAGATATTTGAGTTTTCCTCCATATTCTTGTATGTCTTTGAATGTTGGATTGATATATGCATTTGTATGGTCAATATATATTTGATCCTATATTGTTTATGATTATAGATCTCTATGCTTTGATGGTATTATGCTTCTTTGACTCTACAGGTGTTCTTTGAAGTGGGACACGCGAGGAAGGAGTAGCAAAGATTTGTCAAAGGGGAGAGGAAATAAGCAAGGAGCCAAGCGGAAGACTGAGGTTGGTACTCTCTACTTCTCTCTCATCGATTTCTCATAAAGGAAAACACAAGTAACTTTAGTTTGTTTGTTTCTAAGATAGCTACCCATCTTAGTGGGACTAGCAGCTCTGAATGGACACTAGTTTTCCTGATAATAGTAGGGGGTGTTCATTTGGTTGTTTATGGCTAAGGAAATTGGAAAAGGCAATGGCTAAGGCTTTTGAAAGGCAAAATAGAATTTTTGGCACATTTATTTATGAAAATAATGAAAATTAGGAGAAAAAGGAGATGAAAGATCACAGGTTGCATGTGAGGAGGAAATTGAAGTAAAATAATGGAAAATGAAGAAAATAGAAGCCACATTCATAAAAAAACTTCTGAGGATCAGTTGGTAACCATGTTTCAATTGATTTTTGGAGCTCTCTCGTTGTTCTCTCTCTCTCTCTCACCCTTGGAAACTTAGAGTTTCTTGGAGCACTTTGGCATTGGAGAAAGAAAGGAAAAGAAGGCAGGAGGAAGAAAAGATCAAGTAGGAAAATGCAGGATCAAGTAGCTACAATAGGCTTCATTACAGGCATCAACTTGCATGTGTATTTTCCCTGCTAGATTTGGCATGCATGGGATTACATGTGTTTCTTTTCTACCATGGCATGGGTTTTTCCAGGTGTGACATTGTTTTCAATCTAGCCTTGCCATTTCCTAATAGCTTTGATGAGATGGGTTCTCTCATAAAGTTTACATGGGATGGTCGAATTGGATTCAAAGCTGAGTGGGGTGGATCTCTGAATTGACAAACACACAGTCTAAGTGGTCCCTCAACCAGACTAAGGATCATGAGGCCACTAGCTTAGTAACCCCTGAACCGAACTGTGGATTGTAGTAAAGCCAGATTGTGTGCCTCGGTGGGCCTAGGAACCCTTGTCGGTGAATGGTGGGATATAAAGTAAAGCCAAGAGGTAGATTTTATCTCCATTGGGCCTAGTGATTCTAGGATGGGATGCACGATAAAGCCTAGAGAGTATGTCTCAGTGTAGGGCCTAATGATCCCTAGATCAGACTGTCGATGCACAGTAAAGCCTGAGAGGCTAGGAGGCACTCAAATTCCTCACGATGTAGGGAGAGAACTCTGGCGGAATCCATGTTTATTGGTGTTCTTGGTGTGTTCTACGAGTCCCAAATTCATTATTGGAATATGGAACGGGGGTGATTAGCTGAAGAGAGACTTGGTTCAGCCAATCTATGGTCGGGTGGAACATGGTAGTCCCATCTTCAGTTGGTTTATTACATTCATTAATGAGAAATAAATTCCCTTGATTTTCATGTGTAAATGTATTGATGTATATGTGGATTTTGATGGTTGATATGTTTATGGTATTTATGTTCCTATTAGGCTGGTTATATGTATATTTTATGACAACAACTATGTTTTGCTCTCAGCTTTTTTTTACTTGTATATGAATGGATAATGTGTCTATGACCTAATAGAGTATAATGCAGCAAATGACATGATGTAACAATGGTTCATAGTGATTCTCAGATAAGTATGATATTCCTACACTTAATTATGTTGTTTACACCTGTAGGTTACATGTTGATGATATGTTTGACAAAATTCCTGTAATGTCTAGTAAGGCTACGGGATTGAAAATGTGGCTTAAATATCAGTGCCACTGGCATAGAACTAGAAATTTTTGTCTCTGGTCGCTAGCAGAAAAGCCTTTGAGAGCAACTTTGGGTTGTTGTTCGCTCCCTTTCCCATAGCATGAGAGCGAATATGGCCTAAGAGATCCAAAATAGTAGTGGAACCGAAGGACAAGCTGTCTAAATGGCTCACTTGTGTCCTAAGGGTTCTGTTGAGGACGTTGGATGACTTTATGTAATGTTCCATTGATTCCACTTCCTTAAGGTCACATAGGAGGTCGAAGCCAATTGTAGTAGCCTCTTGTTTCATGTTTATCCCGCTTGGCATGGTTACTTGGGGGGATGTGGGAGGAGGGTGTTACAGAGTGGTATCAGAGCATGGTTAAACTCTCAGACTGGATGGGCGACATGTGTTGGTCATGCATGCATGTCAGTTGCATGTGTGTCTCTTACACTTGCATTTCATGTGATTATTGCATTGGCTTTATGATTTATTATGGTTGTAGTAAGGTTGTTATGGAAAATTTGATATTGATTTCACGAAATGTATTTTTCATGAGTATGTGATTGGTTGCATATGGATTATATGTCGCTTACATGTTGATTTTATGTTACCTACTTACATCCTTGTATGTTCGGTTACATTCTTGAATATGTTGATTACATGTATCAGTCTTGTAGGTCGATTACAAGAGTTGATTGGTTATGTTCAACTACATGTGTTTATGTGTATGTGTATTTGACTAGGCATTACTTATACATGTTTTTGGTTGCATGTGGAAATGTGTGCAATGGATTAATGGTTGTTTTCATGTATGAGGTCATAGCATGCATTGGTTATATGGCCTTGCATCGATGATTGGACCTTAGCTAGAGTGATGCTTATGTGTTGATACATTTATTTGTGTATGTCTATATGTTGTTATGATTATGTTATACATATATCATATTGATTTGGTGATCTTGCAAACAAGGTATCCTCCCTGAGCTATACTAAGGTACATCAATTTATTGTGATTTAGTTTATCTGACATATTATGCATTGTAGGAAGAAATATCAAAAGGCTAGCAACATGGTTGACTACAAAGACTCTCCCTATGAATCTATGGTGTTGGGAATCCTTCTTATTTGGTAGTTACACCGAGAAGATTAAAGGAAGAGATAAGGAGTTGTAAGGAACATAATGACCGGATCATACAGGTACAAGAGAAGAAAGTAGAGGATAATGTTATACTTCTTTAGAGTTTTTTGGAATTGCAGCGACAAGGGTTGCTTCAGATTAGTCATGGACATGAGGATGGAACTAATGGGACATATGGCAACAGGTCTCTTGGTAGACATAGATTGGATAGATCCAACAGAGTGAGAGATGGTAGGTTGTTGGAAACTTCAGATAGGAGGGGCAATGAGTATAGGTATTATTCTAGTTATGGTTATAATAGACATCATGATCGTTGTTGCTATCATCCTTACAGGAGGAATGATAGGAGATACTTTCCGTATGAATTCAAGAAAGAAAAACCACCTACTTTGGATGGAGATGTGAAGAAGTCAGAAGATGAAGAGGCTTGGATACTTGGGATGAAAATTTTCTTTGAGTTGCATGGGTACGCAAATAACATGAAGGTCAGAATAGTTATCTTCAGGTTGAAAGGTAAAGCAGACATCTAATGGGAATATGTTAAGTGGGGATATATCATGACAATTGACTTGAGTTGGTGAGAGTTCATGATGCTTTTCAGGAAGAATACTTGTCAGAAAGATACTACAATAGTAAGGTTAAATAATTCTATGAGTTAAATATGGGGTCAGTGACAAATGAAGAGTGTGTGACCAAGTGTTTGGAGCTATTAAAGTATGTACCATATCTTACTGATGAGAAGGATAAAGTTCATAGATTTTTCAATGGTTTTCCATTAGCGTTTAGAGATCAGATTGTGTATGATGAGTCCCGATCACTTGAGGAAGTCATTGGGAAATTGAAGCATTGTTATGAGCATTCAAATCATAAGAATGAATCTCAGGATGGATGGAAGGGAAAAGATAAGGGTAGAGATAAATGGAAGCCTAAGAGGACAAGGCCTCATAATACAAATGGGAAATAAAATATGGCATAGCAAAAGAATTTTAATTCATCTAAACATGGACACGAGTCACAACAGCAGCAACATAGAGGTGAGGGCACTCGTCAGTTGGAGTGTTGGACATGTGGTGAGGAGAAACTTAGGAGATATTGTCCACATCATCAGAGTGGTAGGCCTAAGATATACAATTCACAGGAGGCATAGAATGTTGGGGATGTTGGTCATAGTATTCCATGTATCTATGCAACAGTGGACATCAGGCAGGAAAAACACCAGGCATCTATCATTGAGATGGATAGTAAGATTTATGAACAATTTATTTCTATTTTGATTGACCCTAGATCTAAGTATAGATATGTAAGTGCTGAATTGGTGGATAAGTGTGGTTTGAGTAAGGAATTGCATGCAGAGTCTTGGTTAGTGTAGTTGGGTATAGGTAAAAAGAAGCAAGTTCACCATTGGGTAAGAGATTGTGAATTTGATTGAATGGTATGCCTACAATAGCACATTTGAATGTATTACTGTTGGGACCATACAATATTTTATTGGGCATGGATTGGTTATATCTTCATAGAACCAAGGTAGATTGCTATGAAAAAGCTATCGAGTGTGTTGATGACAATGGGGAACCAAGAGTCTTGCAGAGTAAGAAGAAAGCCACATCAATTAGGATGGTGACATTTAAGTAAGCAAAGCATAGCCACATGAAGGGGTGCAAGCTATTTGTAGTACAAATTTCTAGTGATAAGGGTAAAGAGGCTGAGGATGCAGATATGTTGAACAGGTACCCAACTTTGCAGTAGTTTTAGGATGTATTTCCTAAAGACATTATGAGTTTCCACCTCATAGTAGAGTTAGTGCTAGGGGTAGTTCCAGCATCGAAAGCACCTTACAGGATGAACATACTTGAGTTGGTTGAGTTAAAGTTGTAGTTGAAGGAAATTTTGGACAAGGGATATATTAGGCCAAGTATATCACCTTGCGGTGCACTGGTATTGTTTGTGAAGAAGAAAGATGGTACTCTTAGATTATGCATTGATTATAGGTAGTTGAACAAAGCGACTATCAATAACAGGTACCCTTTGTTGAGGATTGATGATTTGTTTGATCAAGTGAAGGGAGAAACAATGTTCTCGAATATTGACTTGAGATCCATATACCATCAGGTATGGATAAAAGAGGAGGACATTTACAAGATTGCGTTCAAGGCCAGGTATGGGCATTATGAGTTTTTTGTTGTTCCATTTGTCTAACTAATGCTCCCGCTACATTCATGTGTTTGATGAATATGGTGTTGCATCCATATTTGGATAATTTTGTTATTATGTTCATTGATGATATACTGGTATATTCTAAAAATGAGAAAGAGCATGTCGACCATTTAGCAGCAATGTTGAGGTTGTTGACAGATAATCAGTTGTATGCTAAGCTCAGCAAGTTTAGTTTCTTTTAGACTGAGGTACATTACTTGGGGCATGTTTACTCCAAGGGGGGCATTATAGTAGATTTAGAGCAGATAAGGGCCATCATGGAGTGGGTAGATCCTAAGAGTGTGGATGAAGTGAGATCTTGCATGGGTCTGGCAAGATATTACAGGAGATTCATCAAGAACTTCTCACGGATTGCAAAGGAAAGGTAAGAAGTTCAAATGGACAAAGGAGTGTGAGGTTATATTTGAGCAATTTAAGTAGTTGTTGAGACATGCACCAATGTTATAGATTGCATATTCAGACAAAGATTTTGTGGTATGCATGGATTCTTGCAATAGAGGACTTGGTGGGGTCCTTATACAGGATGGACATGTGGTGTTCTATGATTACCAGAAACTAAATGAGCATGAGTAGAACTACCTGACACATGATCTTAAGTTAGCAGCGATCATATATACATTGAAGATGTGGAGACACTATCTTCTTGGCAAGAGGTTTGTACCTATGAGTGATCATATTGGGTTGAGCTATTTGTTTGACCAGCCGAATTTGAACGCCAGGCAGAATGGATGGTTGGCCATGATCAACGAGTTTGATTTCGATATCAGGTACATCAAAGGTAAAGAGAATGGGGTGGCATATGCTCTCATCATATGGGTACATGTACATCAATTGGGAGATATGAGCTCCTATGATATGGACTTATAGGATAGGATCTTGTAGGCAGGTTAGCAGGATGTCAAGTATATGGAGATATTTCGCAGGTTTCACCAAGGTGTTGGTATAGGTTCAGGTGATATTACATGTACAGGTATGGGTATAGGTACAGGTGGTAGTATAGGTATAGGTGCATGTGCACATGGTATGGATTATTTTCTTACAGCAGATCAATTGGTCATGTTTTGAGACAGGATATATGTACTAGATAATAGTGAGCTCAAGAAGCTAATCTTGAGGGAGTTTCATGAGAAACCATATTCAGGTCACCCACGTTATCAGAAGAAACTGACAGTAATGAATAAATTCTATTATTGTACCAATTTGAAGAGGGATGTAGCAGAGTTTGTGGCGAGGTGTTTTGACTGTCAGCGAGTGAAAGTAGAGTGTAAACATCCAGGTGGATTGCTACAACCGATCACAATTCCATAGTGGAAATGGGAGGTGATTTCCATGGATTTCATCACAAGGTTTCTAAAGACAGGGAAAAAACATGATTCCATTATGGTCATTATGGACAGATTAACAAAGGTTGAACACTTCCTTCTGATGAAGTCTACATTCTCAGCTAGTGATGTGGCACAAGTATTCATGAGAAATGTGGTTAGGTTGCATGGTGTTCCGAAGAATATTGTGTCAAATAGGGATGAAATGTTCACTTCCAAGTTTTGGAAGGAGTTATTTATAGGTTTGGGCATAGAGTTGGCCTTCACCACAACTTATCATCCACAGACAGATGGAAAAACATACAGGGTCAATAGGATATTAGAGGACATGTTGAGGATGTATGTGATGCATCAGCAGAGGAAGTGGGAAGAGTATCTCCCTTTGATAGAGTTCACATACAACAATGGTTATCATGAGTCATTAAGGATGAGTCCTTTTGAGGAATTGTATGGGTGGAATTGTAACACTCATATCAGTTGGAGTGATCCGGTTTGCAGGGTGTGATTGGACCAGAGATGTTGGTAGACATGGAACAACAAATGCAGGTGATCAAGAAGAATCTAAAGGCAACACAAGATAGGCCGAAGAGTTATGCAGATGGGACGGGTTGTTTAAGGATTTCTAGATTGGGGAAGAGGTGTACTTGCGCATCAAACCAAAGAAGAGCTCTTTGTGGATTGGATCATGTGCTAACATGGCACCATGGTTTTGTGGACCCATCAGTATCATTGAGAGGATTAGGCCAGTAGCCTATCAACTTGCATTGCCTCTGATAGTGAAGTCCATGATGTTTCCATGTATCTTTGATTAAGAAGTATGTTAAGGATGTTGATCATTGGATTGACTAATTTGTATTGCAGGCGGAACTGGATGGAGAATTCCAGCTAGGGCCAAATTTGTATATTGTAGAAAAAGGTGCTCATGCTCCAGAACTAAGCAATCAAGCAAGCTAAAGTGAAATGGAAACACTTTGAGCCCGATGAAGCTACATGGGAGATGGAAGATCATATGTGAGCTATGTATCCTTCCTTGTTGGATGGTTGAGGAAAATCAGCTTCAATATGGTGGCTTGGTATATGCTTTATGGTGGTGTGGCATATGCTTTATGGTGGTTGGTATATGTTTTATGGTGGTTTGATATGTGCTTTATGGTGGTTTGGTACATGCTTTATGGTGGTTGGTATATGCTATATGATGTTTTGTTTTGATATATGCTTAGATATGGTGTTTAGTATATGTTTTGATATATGCTTTGGTTTATGATTTGGTATATGTTTTCAGTATATATATTTTTGGTAATGTTGCTATATGTACACATGTATATGGATGTAAATACCGCCTTGAGCTATGTTATAAATTGTTGAAATGTGGCAACAAGAATATTCAAATTTTAATTTTTCCTTGAATTAAAATTGTGAATTAAAATTCGAATTTAGTCTCACCAACTGCTTGAAAATAATTAATTAATTCATCTTGAGTTAATTAGTTTGAGAAATTCAAGTTAGAAATCTTTCTGAAGTCATGCAACAGTTATCCCTTAAATTAAGGAGACTATCCCTTAATTAAGGAGATAAGATTGAGTTATATTTGAGTTGTAATTAGTTAGCTCAGTTTACTGAGTTAAGTCGAGTTAAATTAGTTCCCAACTGTTTGAGGAACTAATTGTGAGTTATCAGTTAGTTGATGCATGTATGCACTCAACTAGTGTACTCCAGATAACTGAAGATTCTCTCATCAGTAACTCATGCATGTCTATTCTGAGAAAGACCTAGTTGAGATTAAAGATAAGGACAGTGTACTATCAATTTCATGTGTTCTCTTATAAAGAAAACTCATGCATGCAGTCAAGGCATCATTCATTGAGGATTGTGCAGTTCTGATAGTGTGTTAGAGTAGTGTGTGAGATTAGTGTTTGACTTGGTAATAGGAGGATCACCTAGGAGAAACTACGCAAGGAAATAGGAGCTTGGAGGGTAGAGGAGAAGGTTTTGTGAGAATCCAATTTTGCTTGTGAGCATCTATGAGGATTGTACTGAGAGCTGGATAGCTGTGAGAGCTAAGGCTTTGTATAATTCTGATATATTTCCACATTGTATGATAATACAAATAGTGAGGTTTTTAGCTGAGGCTTTCCCTGAAGTATTCTTCTGTGTATTGTGCATTGATTCTTCTTCTTCTGGTTATACTGTTCAGCTCAATCTTTAAGCTTACGAAAATTGACAGTAGAAGTAGATTATAGTATTTTGCTTTAGTTATATTGCCTTATCAGGTTAATCTATAGTCAGAATTTCTACATGGTATTAGAGCTATGAATAGTATACGGAGAAGAGAATTCAAAGTTTGAAGTTCGGAGTTGCAAGTACAAAATCGAATTCTTATCATACTTCAAGGTTGGCCAATGGCGTTCAATGGCTTGAGACTTGAGTATGCCTTGGAAGGTAGCTCGAATTACATAACATGGAAATATCTCATGGAGGTTGTATTAGAAGACAACGGCTTGAAGGAATTCATTGATCAAGAAATCCAAAAACCTAGCTTCAACTAATTCACAAGAGTTGGTTGAGTAGAATAAGTGTGTGGCGAAGGTGAGACAAATCATCCTTGAGGGAGTTCGAGACCATATTGTCTTGAGTCTCCATGGGAACGATACTCCATTTTCAATGTGGAATACATTGAAGGACCTCTACCAAAATAGTAGCGACCAGAAGAAATTGGTGCTCAAGGATAAGCTTCAAAGAATCAAGATGGAGAAGGGTGATACTATTTCCACATATCTGAACAAGCTCACCACTTGCAGAGATGAGCTTAGCAGTGTGGGAATAACTATTGTCGACGATGACATGGCGAGCCTCACTCTCCTTGGCCTTCCAAAGAGCTAGAATAGCTACCAGGACTCTGTGAATGGAACGGAGAAACTGTCAGATTGGGAACGATTGTCATTGGATCTCATGCAGGAGGAGATCAGGAGGAGCACATGAGATAGTTATTCATCCAGGAATGATGATGAAGAAAATTTTTCCTTAGCAAGTAAGGAAAGGAAAGGGAAGGGGAAGGCTTCCCATTCCAAATTGAATTCTTCTCATGGAGGGATGAAGGTTGACAAGTCTAAAGTGAGATGTTTTAATTTTCACTAGATGGGACATTATGAAAATAATTTACCATCGAAGAAGTCCAAGAAGGGATCCTCAAAAGGATCAGAAGATGAGGCATTAGCCTCTCAATTAGAAATGGACTTTACCCTCATCGCATGCATGGTGTCATCGATGATGGGTTGTGTCTGGTATCTTGACAATGGAGCCTCATTCCACATGAACAGTGATAAAAATTTATTCAGTGCCTTGGAGGAGAAAGACCTCAAGATGCACATAGAGATGGGTGAAGATGGAAAGTATAGTGCTTCTGGAGTGGGCACAATTTCTTTTCAAAGGGAGAATGGAGCTCCTCTCGCCTTGACAAATGTGATGTATGTGCTTGGACTAAAGAAAAACTTGGTATTAGTCACGATGTTGGAGGAATAAGGCTATGATGATGTCTTCAGTAAAGGAAAGACATTCCAAAGGCACATAGCCATGGGTCAGACCAAGAGGATTAGGGTTTAGGTGAATAATCTCTATAAACTAGAGGTAGATGATTGTGCAGCATTGAGTACGAAAGTAGAATTGATGCAAAGCCAAGATATTGGCGAGTTGTGGCACAGGCAGTTGGGCCATTTGCATCATGGGGCCTTGAAGATAATGCAACAAATATCTACAGGACTTCCCAAAGGTAAACTTGAGCAAGTTGACACATGCAAAGGTTGTACCTTGGGAAAGTACACCAAGTCTTCCTTTCATGATCGAGACAATCAAGCAAAGGCTATCTTAGAGTGAGTTCATACTAATTTGTGTGGAATATTCTTGACGGAATCCACAGCGAAGAAAAGGTATTATGTGATTTTCGTTGATGATTTTTCTCGTAAATGTTGGATTTATTTCATGCAGAAGAAGGACCAAACCTTCACAAAGCTTTGTGAGTTCAAATCTTTAGTCGAGAAAGAGTCAAGGAAGAAGATCAAGGCCTTGAGAAGCGATAACAGTGGAGAATATGTCTCTCAATAGTTTAAGGACTTCTATGCAGCGGAAGGAATTAAACGAGAGTTGACGGCACCTCATAACCCATAATAGAATGGGGTGGTCTAGAGGAAGAATAGAACTATTGTAGGGACAGCACAGGCGATGTTACATGACCAAGGCCTACCACTTCACTTGTGGGCTGAGGCATGCAACATAGTTGTCTATTTGCAGAATAGAAGCCTGCATCACATACTTGGGATGAAGACACCAGAGGAAGCTTTATCTAGTAAGAGACAAGATGTGGGTCACTTCAATAACTTTGGCTCATCGGTATATTTCCATGTGACAAAAGATGCATGGAAGAAGCTTGAGTCGACAGCAGAGTTGGGGATACTTGTGGGGTACATTGATACACCTCACAACTATCGGGTGTACTTGCCTACCAGTCGGAGGACAATGGTTCATAGAGATATCAAGTTTGATGAGTACTCCAACTATAGGTTGTGGAGGAACGGTTGGTTCCTAAGGAAGAGGATCCTGAGACTGATGCGAAGCAGCCGCATTCAGAGGTTTCGGGAGTGGAGACATCCACTCAAGCAGAGTCTTCTAGAGATGGACAGAAACGCACAAGAGAAGCTGACAGATTATTGGAGGATGTGAGAGAGAATGTGGGAGCACCATATTCTCAGTGCAGACAAAGGAGGTCACTCGAGAGGTACATTGGATACATGGCCCTTGTTGGGGAATGTGTTGAGACCAAGCCATCTTCCTTTGAGGAAGCAGTGCAGTAGCTGATTTGGGTTGATGCTATGGCAGAGGAGTATGACTCCATAGTTCGTAACAATGTTTGGGATGTGGTTCCGAGACCAGAGAACAAGTCATTTGTGAGTTCCCATTGGATTTACAAGGTAAAGCAAGCTACTGATGGTAGTGTGGAGAATCATAAGGCAAGATTTGTTGCACGTGGCTTTTCACAAGTCTAGGGGATTGACTATGATGAGACTTTTGCTCCTGTCGCATGGTACTCATCTATTAGATTGATGTTGGCACTATCAACACAGATGGGTTGGAAGATCCATCAGATGAATGTGAAGATTACAATCCTCAATGGCAAGATTTAGGAAGAGGTGTACATAGAGCAGCCGGAAGGTTTTAAGACCTTCGATCGTGAGTCACATGTGTGTCGACTCAAGAGATCGTTGTACGGGTTGAAGCAAGCACCTAGTTCTTGGTACACCAGGATAGACAACTACTTTACCAGGTTAGGCTTCACAAAGAGTGAAGCGGATGTGAACCTATACCACATCATGGTGAAAGGTAAGTTGTTGATCATTGTACTTTATGTTGATGATCTCATGTTGACATATGATGACGAGTTGATCATGTCTTACAAGGAGGACCTTGCAAGAGAATTCAAGATGAAAAACATGGATCTCATGCATTACTTCCTTGGCATGGAAGTGTGGCAGAAGGATGGGGGGTTGTTTGTGTCTCAGGGCAAGTATGCCAACGAGATACTCAAGAGATTCCACATGGAGAAGTGCAAGCCCATGCAGACTCCTCTAGCAAGTAACTGGAGGAAGGAAGATGCTACTTTAGGAGAAGTAGTGGACGCTACTATGTACAGGCAGCTTGCGGGTTTTACTAATGTACTTATTGACCACACGACTAGATTTTTGCTATGACTTGAACCAGCTAAGTCAAGCCATGGCTCAACCTACCAAGATGTTTTGGAAGGTGGAAAAGCATGTGTTGAAATACCACAGAGGCACATCTCAGTATTGATTATGGTACAGATGGACAGAGGGAGTGATGCTACAGGGCTTCACTAGTGAGGATTGGGCAGGGAGTCCATCAGATCGGAAGAGCACATCAGGAGAGATTTTCAACCTTGGGTTTAGTGGCAGTTTCTTGGTACAACAGGAAACATAGGTCAGTTGCACTCAACACGATAGAGGCAGATTACATGGCTGCAATTCAGGCAACATGTGAGGCCATTTGGATGCGGAAAACCCTAGTTGGTTTGTTTGATCAGAGGATAGATCCAACTATGATCTATTGTGATAATCAGAGTTGTATCAAACTCTCCAAGAGTCTAGTATTTCATGATAGGTCCAAGCACATTGACATCCAGTATCATCATCTTAGAGACTGTGTAGCAAGGAGGATCATGTTGCTACAGTATATTTCGACAAAGGAGCAAAATGTTGACATTTTGACAAAGGAATTGTCAAAGTGTAAATTCAAGTTCCATAGAGACAAGATCGAGGTGGAAGATAATCCCTTTATTGTTGAGAGGGAGTGTTGAAATGTGGCAACAAGAATATTCCAATTTTAATTTGTCCTTGAATTAAAATTGTGAGTTAAAATTTGAATTTAGTCTCACCAGCTGCTTGAAAATAATTAATCAAGTCATCTTGAGTTAATTAGTTGGAGAAATTCAAGTTATAAGTCTTTTTGAAGTCATGCAATAGTTGTCCCTTAAATTAAGGAGATTATCCCTTAATTAAGGATATAAGATTGAGTTATATTTGAGTTGTAATTAGTTATCTCAGTTTACTAAGTTATGTCTAGTTAAATTAGTTCCAAGTTGTTTGAGGAACTAATTGTGAGTTATCAATCAGTTGATGGATGCATGCACTCAACTAGTGTACTCTAGAGAACTGAAGATTCTCTCATCAGTAACTCATGCATGTTTATTCTGAGAAAGACCCAGTTGAGATTAAGGATAGGGACAATGTACTATTAGTTGCATGTGTTCTCTTATAAAGAAAACTCATGCATGGATTCGAGGCATCATTCCTTGAGGATTGTGCAGTTCTGACAGTGTGTTAGAGAAGTGTGTGAGATCAATGTTCCACTTGGTATCAAGAGGATCACCCAGGAGAAACTGCACAAGGAAATAGGAGCATGGAGAGCAGAGGAGAAGGTTTTGTGAGAAGCCAAGTTTTCCTATGAGCATCTGTGAGGATTGTACTGAGAGTTGGCTAGCTATGAGAGCTAAGGCTTTGTATAATTCTGATATATTTCCACATTGTATGATAATACAGATAGTGGGGTTTTTAGCTGAGGCTTTCCCCGAAGTATTCTTCTGTGTATTGTGCATTGATTCTTCTTCTTCTGGTTATATTGTTCAGCTCGATCTTTAAGCTTCCACAAATTGACAGTAGAAGTAGATTATAGTATTTTCTTTGGTTATATTGCATTATCAGCTATAAAGATTCATGAGAAGTATGTCTTTTTTCAACAATTTGTTGAGGTATATGTCTGATTGAACACTGAGGACGGTGTCCCACAAGGGGGAGGGTTATGTAATAGCCCTGGTGAAAATTCCATGTAAAAAAAAAAAAGCCACAGTCAATGGGACACTTATTCCAAGCTGCATGTTGCGCAAGACATCCTAGGGGGTGTTCATTTGGTTATTTATGGCTAAGGAAATTGGCAAAGGAAATGGCTAAGGCTTTGGAAAGGCAAAATGGCATTTTTGGGCACATTTATTTATGAAAATAATGGAAATTAGGAGAAAAATGAGGTGAAAGATCATAGGTTGCATGTGAGGAGGAAATTGAAAGAAAATAATGGAAAATAAAGAAAATAGAGATTTCATTCATAAAAAGGATTTTGAGAATCAATTGGTAACTTTTTGTCAGTTGAGTTTTGGAGCTCTCTCATTATTCTCTCTCTCTCTCACCCTTGGAAACTCAGAGTTTCTTGGAGCACTTTGGCATTGGAGTAAGAAAGGCAAAGAAGGCAAAAAGAAGCACAGATCAAGCAAGAAAATGCAGGATCAAGAAACTACAACAAACAACAAACTTCATTGTAAGTATCAACTTGCATGTATATTTTCCTTGCTAGATTTTGCATGCATGGAATTGCATGTGTTTCTTTTCTACCATGGCATGGGTTTTTCTAGGTGTTGTTGGACCGTTAACATGTCATTATTATTATCACTTTTGAATGCCTATTACCCATTTCTAATCTTCTTTATCATGTCATTTATCATGGTTTATCATATAATTCCATTTTATAATGATTTGTGCTCTTATGGAAAAATATTATTTATTCTCCTTTATTTTTAATAAATTGATGATTATGCATGATTTTATCAATGATGGTTTATTAATAAATTGGTTGTAACATTACTCACCATTTTTAGCCTCCAAGATATTTTCTAGATTGAAGATTTGATCATTAAATGTGACAACTTAGAAATTCGATGGAATAAGAAGTGATGATTTTTTATTGAAAGTTTTAGGCAAATGGAGAAGAATCTGGAAAATCCAAAACATGGGTTTTGTCCATAACAGACCAAATTAGTTTTACGATGAGCTGTTTTCCCAAATTCAGTCTGTATTGAGAGAAATGTAAGGTTCTCTGAAGACGTTTTTCTCAAATTCGTTGTGTGGCCGTTTTCCAAATTATCCCAGTTGCAATGCCAAATTCGACCTATTCTTGTAGAATAATTGATGAAGAGATATTCCAGATATGATTTTTCTTATTAATTTGTTGAGAACAATCCAATTTTGTAATGAGAATCATTTTGTAATGAGAATCATTTTGTAATCATCACGGTTGTAACTTCTCTTTTCTCTTAGTGTATTTAATTTAGAACAGAGATCAGAGAAGGGGATTCATGAAAGATTCATGATTCATGATGGATGATTAGAAAGAGAATTAGATGTATTGTTAAATTAGAGATAGAAAGGGTAGGATAGGAGGAATGGGAGAATTACTATTAAGAAATTGTAACTATTATTGTTGACTGCTATAGACATATTTGGGCACTACAACCCCAATCATATATGTTTATAAACCAAGGGCTTTTGAGTCCCTAAAAGTGTTGTTTCATACCCTAAAGGAACAAGGTCAGCTGATTACATCATCTCCTAGAATTTCTTCGTGAAAAACTACTCAGAACTGGTCAAAACTAGATCGTCTCACTTGCTCCATGGTCAGGGTGCGATGCATCGCACCTACTACACAAGGGAGGTGTGATGCATACTAAAAATTCCTTCTATAGGGTGTGATGAGCAAGAATAGACAAATGGCAAAGACAGTTTGATAGGTGGATGATTAAGGAATCTTCTAGAAACTTCTCATATGACACTTCCCTCTCAAAATTTGCCCAGGGATGAGTAAGAGATCAATGAAATCTCCAAGTGAAACAAGAACTATCAGTGGAATGACACTAATCAAAAACCCAGAGCTAACTCACACCTCTGCAAATATCTATATATGGATCCCTCATCCTAGAGATCCAGAGGTTGAAGGCTGGAATCTTGTATCTTGTAAGGAAGTGCTATTGGTTTCCTGGTGGAACATCATACTGTTGGGTGATCTAAGCTTTTCATGAGGTGAAGAAGGGCTTTCATGCTAGGAGGATGACACTGGGTCAGATCAATGAGTTGTAATCCTCTCTTCTAATCTTTATATCAATAAAGCTATTCAAGTTTTCCTCCACATTCTTGTATGTCTGATAATATATGCATTTGTGTGGTCAATATATATCTGGTCCTATATTGTTTATGATTGTAGATCTATTCACTTTGAAGGTATTATGCTACTTTGACTTTACAGAAAATCTTTGAAGCAGAGTAATCAAGGAAGGAGCAGAAAAGATCCATCAGAGGGGAGAAGGAACAAGCAGGGAACCAAGCGAAAGATTGAGGTTGGTATTCTTTGCTCCTCTCCTATCTACTTCTCATAAAGGAAAATGAAAGTAACTTTAATCTGTTTGCTTCTAAGATAGCTACCCGTCTTAGTGGGACTAGAAGCTCTGCATAGACACTAGATTTCCCGATAACATTAACTCTCATTACTGAAGTAGAGAACGAAACTACTGTAATGTTTATGCAATGATTAATATATAAAACAGTTGCAGTCCCTTGCATCTCCTGGAGTAATCACAGTAGTGCGTCCCTGGAGGCTAAGGGCCTGACCCTGGTGGATCCACTTGCTTCTTGTATCATTATTTTACAGTTCTGTGTGATGGTGTTTGATTTCTTTTTCATTTCCTTAATTTACTTTATTCAGTAATCTTTTGTTTCTGAACATTTTGATGAATCGCCCTGTTACATCAAAATCGTGATTGGATTGTGTTGATAGCAAGATTATTATTTATAATGTCATGCTATTAATTCTAATATAATACTTCGCTGTCCATTTCAGATTCTGTTGTCATTTATAACTACGGTCGTTGTTCATTTATAACTGCAATTGTTGTTCATTTTGCTAGATTAAGATTGTTGATTCAGTTACATTTGTGGTTGTTGTATATTTCTATTTAATTAGCCCCATTGTTCAGTTATATTTAAGATTGTTGTTTAATTCTAATAATTTAGCATTACTATTCCTTTCCATTAATAATTCATTTCTGTTAGATGAAGCTTTGTTGTTCAGTTTTTCAATAGACTTAGTCGTTGTTATGCAAAGATTTGATTTCGCCTTTTAAATGTTATTGCAGCAAGTGTGTTTGTTCCATTTCTACTAGTAGCATTATTGATTGAATTACCATTTCCACTTAATTGCTTTAGTGTGGATTGAAATATCAACGACTGTGAAGAACATTGACTATAGCTGTCTAAGTTCTCAGATTAGAGATCTTTCCTATGATTGATTTTCATTTGCATTAGTTTACAGAGAAGAGAGTTATCATTACTGATTCCTCGGCTGATGATTGTTTGAGTGAATGATTTAGTTCAAAACATTTCAGTTTCTTGCTGTTCTAATTAGATTTTATTTCAAGCATTCATTTACTTTTTCATTTTAAGCACTATACTACAAAACATTACTCTTGGGTAAATAGCTGCCTCAGACTGAGTACACTCTTGAAATAAAAAAATTGTCCCTGGGTTGACAATTAATGTGAAAATAAATAGGAGTTGAAAAGACACCTTTTTTTAATGTAAAAATAGTTGTTCTTGTGCAACACACTATGGAAATCAAAATCAGTGATAATTTTTTTTAATTCATTTGTGTATGTAGATGAATTATAATGGAAATAATAGTTCTACAAACACTTATTTTCATTTTTATCACCAATTTAAAAAAAAACTTAAATATCATATCTTTTTGGCTTGTGGGCTTGATGAAAATTCTGAAAACATAGTCGGGACAGTCATTTTTTGAGGGACCAAAAGGGAATATTTTTAAAACGTGTTTCTATCCTAGGTAGCTCTTTATGTCTACTTTCCAACCCAACTTGAATCACTCAATTTGAATTTGAAACGAAAACGTTAGAACCAAAACATTGATAGGGTGTCTAGGAGGCAACTTAGGAACAGAGTTGGGATAGTCAATTTTTGGAGGCCTAAATGACCATATTTTAAAAACCTATTTCTCCTATGAATGTAGTTTATAAGGCAATTGGAATTACTCATTTTCGATATCATATGGGGAAGTTATTATCAAAATATTGATTGTCTTTCCGGCTATTCCTTAGAATATTTGACCTATCAATTCTTTTTTCTTCAAAACCTATTTCTATTGGGGATAAATAAATGAATCTACTTTCATTTTCAATTCGAATCATTCGAATTTGACATCGAACGAAAAAACTATGCTTAAAACATCCACTGTTGTTCTAAGTGGGGTAATCGAAAATGACTCTGTTATGCAGGTTCTTCTAACTAAAATTGACATATCATATCATTAAAGTTTTAAAAACTTGTTTTTATTGGAGATACATCTTTGAATTAGCTCTCATCTGGCATTAAAATCACTCAATTTGGACAAAAACAAAGAAGTTGTGATTAAAACACTGCTGGTTAGTATGGTCGACCACTGCTCTCCTAGAGTTGACAAATAAATTTTACTTTGTTATTTTCTCAATGGATTTGTTATATAGAGTAACTACTTTTTGTTTTTTTTTGCATAATTCTTGGATTAGGGGAGCCTGATCACCTCTCTTTCTCCATGATTTAATGTTTTATTGCAGGTAGACACTCGTTTTTTGCAGGTCCTAGGAGAAAAAGAAGGTCAATTTATGGATGAGTGATTTTTGAAAGAAATTTTAATGAAACAAGGGAATTTCATCTAACTCATTACCCAATGGATTCATAATAGAAGAAATGAAGAATTGATTTTCATTTGAAGATTCATATCTTGTCACTACTGCCAAAACATTTTTCAAGGAGATCATTTTTTTTACATAATATCATAGCTGTTGTAACTTAATTTATTTATTTACATACTGTTTTTAAATAAAATGTTGTTTCTTTTCTGATTTCTCTTATATTTTTGTGTTTCAGGTATTTTTATTTCAAATTGTGACCCATCCTTAGCATCAATACAGTGAACAACTAATTTGTTCTTTTGCGTGCTTACATTTTATGATTATACATTTTTGTTGTTCTTTTCTAAAAGAACAACACTTCTACATTTTTGATGTTCCTTTCCGAAGGAACAACACTTCTGCATTTTTGTTGTTCCTTTCTAAAGGAACATCACTTCTGCACTTTCACATTTTTACTGTTCCTTTCCAAAGGAACAAAACTTCTATATTTTTTATGTTCATTTCCGAAGGAACACCACTTCTGCACTTCTACATTTTTACTGTTCCTTTCCGAAGGAACAACACTTCTACATTTTTGTTGTTCCTTTCTGAAGGAACAACACTTCGCATTTTTGTTGTTCCTTTCCAAAGGAACAACACTTTTTAATTTTTGTTATTCATTTCCGAAGGAACAACACTTCTACACTTTCGCATTTTTGTTGTTCCTTTCCAAAGGAACAACACTTCGCATTTTTGTTGTTCCTTTCCGAAGGAACAACACTTCCACACTTTCACATTTTTGTTGTTCCTTTCCGAAGGAACAACACTTCTGCATTTTTTTTGTTCCTTCGAAAATGAACAACACTTCTGCGTTTTTGTTGTTCATTTTTGAAGGAATAGCACTTTTTCACTTTCACATTTTTGTTGTCCCTTTCTAAAGGAACAACACTTCTATATTTTTTATGTTCCCTTCTGAAAGAACAATATTTTTGCATTTTTTCAGTTTCTTTCCGAAAGAACAACAGTTCTGCACTTTCGCATTTTTTTTGTTCATTTCCGAAGGAACAACACTTCTGCATTTTTCCTTTCTGAAGGAATAACACTTCTGCAATTTCACTATTCCTTTCCGAAGGAACAACATTTCTGCACTTCTGCATTTTTTCTATTCCTTTCCGAAGGAACAACACTTCTGCATTTTTGCTGTTCCTTTCCGAAGGAACAACATTTTCGCATTTTTGTTGTTTTTTTCAAAGGAACAACATTTTTGCATTTTGTTGTTCCTCTTAAGGAACAACACTTTTTCACATGCATTTTTTGTTGTTCTTTTTAAAGAACAACACTTTTTTTTGGTGTATTTTTTTCATTGTTCCCTACAGGGAACAACACTTTTTTACATGCATTTTTTAACTATTCCCTACAGGGAACAACACCTTTTTGTGTGTATTTTTTCTTTTTGGCATGCATTTTCTTTGCTATTCCATACAAGGAACAACACTTTTTTGAGTGTTTTTGTTGTTCCTTCAAAGGAGCAACACTTTGGGAGTATTTTCGAGGGCAACCCCTCCTTCCTCTTATGGGATTATGCCTAGTTCATCTCAACCACATTTTACTGATTCTCTTTCATGGCATGAAGTATACTACTTTTATGAGGACAAGAATTATAGATTCTATTGAAACGAGTTAATATCATTCATGTTATGATATTTAACAAGACAGCTCTTTGATGATATATTCTTTTCAAAAGGGACACAATTATTTATATAGTACTTTACCGCATTGTTTTCTATTGAACATGATATTGATTGATCATCTTAATACCATGCTAGTTCCACCCTTCCTGGTTATAATCTTATCTATCTGTGATAAATGAGATTATGAGTATATTTTTTTCTATTGACATGTTCAACTTCTTCCACCATCCCTACTCTTAAGGAGTACTGAGCCTCCCTCTTTTTATCATAAAAATGTGTAAACAACAAAATTTTGTTCGTAGATGGAGGATAGGGGGTCTCATTACGAGCCAATCTACCATGTTCATAAGGCTGTAACAAAGTGACATTCCCATTATGGCCACCACACTAGAGTTATGATCCATTGGATAGCCAAATGATCCTTAGAACAGGAAGCCTCATCACGAGCCAACCTGATCACTTTTGCTACATCCCAGTGAATGGCAGTGTGGTTATCTGGTTACCACGCCAGCACACTGATCTCTTCTGTAGAACAACACTGGAACTCTCCATTTACAAATTGAGAATCCTGGATTATACGAGTTAAAAAGAAATCTTGCCGAGGCTATGGATGCCTGCTGGCAGCAGAGGGTCTACTTATGGTATTGAAGTTATATCTTATCATAAATTATCACTATAATACCCTTTTCTTATTCTCTATTTTTATCCGAGAAGTTATTTCCTTAATTTTCCCTGTTTTGAACCTTTACGCATGAGAAATTGTTTTATGATCAATCGCATCATTTTCAACTAGAATACCGTCAGCAAAGCATGTTTTTGGCATATTGTTGTTCTTTTTCTTTTTCGCATAACTTATCATCAATCCAAAGCATCATATCTCTTATTCATAACTATCTTTAAACACTCTTCTCTCATTATAACCATAACTCTCGTCGTCCTATCATTGATATGTGTACTCTGCTTCATTTACTATTGTATTGTTCATTCCCTTGCCTTGTCGACAGCATAGCACCTTTCATAGGCTTTATGGTCATGGAATCCCTTTACCAATTGGAGGGGGAATGTATGCATTATGGGATAGCATGCGATATAATTATTGCACTCTACCATAACTTGTTGATTTGACAAAATATTAGTATTGCATATAAGGAAACGTTTTTCTGATTGAAATTTTTGCATGCATCTTATCTATTGCTATTCAAGACTAACACTGTGGATTCAAGAACATTGTATGCAAAATAGTGATATGTTTACAAGAGAACAACAAGTATAGGGGGAAAACTCTATTCGCAGCATGACCACACTATTACAACTAACAGAAAAGGCTCAAGCAATTCGCGAACGTGAACAATTGTTTAGACATGATGTACTTGCCTAGATTCCACTTTTTGCATCACTTTCAACACCAACTTTGCCTACAACAGCTTCAACAAATGCCAATACATATATGTCATTCCACATTTTTATTTTTGGATTTAATACTTGAGATAAAATAGCATAATTTTCTGATTTATTACGAATTTAGGAGAATTTAATGAAAATCCATTTTGAGCGTTATTTATTATCCTTCATTCCACATCTTTACTATTTCCCATTTTTCAGCGGCATATCATCTTTCAATTTGGGAGAGTGTTGTTTTCATTCATTTCTTTCTTATGACCATGTTATTCATATTATTTATCATCCATTGCTACTCTTATTCATTCTCAACCCCTCCCTTATTCCATGTTGTTTTATACCAAGCATAGAATTCAACAGATGGTAGCAACCACCTCATTTTTTTTCTAGCATTGCATGAGAGCATGGTAATTCTTCAGAGAGGAGGAGGAATTGCTACACATGATGGATGTTTTTTACTTTCTTTCTCATTTAAAGCATACAATTTTAGTGCAGAAATTGTTTTTCATAATATTTTTAAAACTATGAACACAATTCTTATGATCTTAGGAAAACATAGACGTATCATTAAAATACACAAACCTAGATAATTTCAAATTAAATTGGTTCATAAAATTTTGGAAATCATCCACTATCATCTGCAACCATTTTGTTTATATCTCATGATCCATGCATCAAAACAATCTGATTTTTGGATCATAGAAGCATTAATATAGTAGAAATCTACTTGCAAAATTTCAACAAAATCTAGTTTGTAGTTTTTGATAAAATGGTTAATGAAGTTTGTTATTACTTATATCATATTTTGCTGCAACTTCAACTTCATATACACATAACTTGAACGTCAATGTAAAAATTGTTACACCTTACTCAAGATTGCTAAAATTGAATATTCATTAATTAAGGAAGAATTCATTTGTTCTATCCATTTCATGATCTGAGATGAACAAATTTTTTATTGCTTGGTTAACACATGGGTTTTGTCTTTGGGTTGCATGAAAACATGTATTATATTCAGTTTTTGTTGCATGAGGACATGCAATATATTCAATTTGGGGGTGTGTTGGGCTGTTAATATGTCATTATTATTATCACTTTTGAATGCCTATTCCACCCATTTCTACTCTTCTTTATCATGGTTTATCATATAATTCCATCTTATAATGATTTATGCTCTTATGGAAAATATTATTTATTCTCCTTTATTTTTAATAAATTGATGATTATGCATGATTTTATCAATGATGGTTTATTAATAAATTGGTTGTAACATTACTCACCATTTTTAGCCTCCAAGATATTTTCCAGATTGAAGATTTGATCATTAAAAGTGCCAACTCAGAAATTCGCTCGAATAAGAAGTGAAGATTTTGTATTGAACATTTCGGGAAAATGGAGAAGAATCTAGAAAATCTAAAACATGGGTTTTGTCAAGAATGAACCAAATTAGTTTAGTAATGTGCAGTTTTCCCAAATTCAGTTCGTATCGAGAGAAACAAAAGGTTCTCTGAAGACGTTTTTCTCTGATTTGTTGTGTGGTCGTTTTCCAAATTATCCCAGTTGCAATGCCAAATTCGACCTATTCTTATTGAATGATTGATGAAGAGATATTCCAAATATAATCTTGCTTATAAATTTGTTGAAAACAATCCAATTTTGTAATGAGAATCATTTTGTAATCATCACGGTTATAACTTCTCTTTTATCTCAGTGTATTTAAATCAGAACAGAGATTAGAGAAGGGGATTCATGAAAGATTCATGATTCATGATGGATGATTAGAAAGAAAATTAGATGGATTGTTAGATTAGAGATAGATAGGGTAGGATAGGAGGAATGGGAGAATTATTATTGAGAAATTGTAACTGTTATTGTTGACTCTCATTGTTGAAGTACAGAATGAAACTACTGTAATGTTTATGCAATGATTAATATATAAAAACAGTTGCAGTCCCTTACATCTCCTGGAGTAATCACAATAGTGTGTCCCTAGAGGCTAAGGGCCCGACCTTGGTGGATCCACTTGCTTCCTGTATCATTATTTTACAGTTCCATGTGATAGTTTGATTTCCTTTTCATTTCCTTAATTTACTTTATTCAGTAATCTTTTGTTTCTGAACATTTCGTTGAATCACCCTGTTACATCAAAATCGTGATTGGATTGCATTGATAGCAATATTATTATTTATAATGTCATGCTGTTAATTCTGATATAATACTTCGCTGTCCATTTCAGATTCTGTTGTTCATTTATAACTGCGGTCGTTGTTCATTTATAACTGCAATTGTTGTTCATTCTGTTAGATTAAGATTGCTGATTCAGTTACATTTGTAGTTGTTGTATATTTCTATTTAATTAGCCTTGCTATTTAGTTATATTTAAGATTTCTCTTTAATTCTAATAATTTAGCGTTACTATTCCTTTCCATTAATAATTCAGTTCTATTAGATGAAGCTTTGTTGCTCAGTTTTTCAATAGACTTAGTCATGGTTCTACAAGGATTTGATTTTGCCTTTTAAATGTTATTGCAGCAAGTGTGTTTGTTCCATTTCTACTAGAAGCATTATTGATTGAATTGCCATTTCCAGTTAATTGCTTTAGTGTGGATTGAAAAATCAACAACTGTAAAGAACATTGACTATAGTTGTCTAAGTTCTCAGATTGGAGATCTTGCCTATGATTGATTTTCATTTGCATCAGTTTATAGAGGAGAGAGTTATCATTACTGAGTCCTTGACTGATGATTGTTTGAGTGAATGAGTTAGTTCAGAACATTTCAGTTTCTTACTGTTCCAATTAGATTTTATTTCAAGCATTCATTTATTTTTGCATTTTAAGCACTATACTACAAAACATTACTCTTGGGTAAATAGCCGTCTTAGATTGAGTGCACTCTTGAAATAAAAAATCATCCCTGGGTTGACAATTAATGTGAAGATAATTAGGAGTTAACAAGACATCTTTTATCGCTCAACAGGCGTGACAGTATTTTCAACCTAACATTTCCATTTCCTAATAGCTTTGATGAGATGGGTTCTCTCATAACTTTGATGAGATGGGATGGACAGATTGGATTCAAAGTTGAATGGGGTGTATCTCTGAATTGAAAAACACATTGTTTAAGTGGTCCCTAAACCGGACTGAGGATCACGAAGCCAATAGTCCAGTAACCCCTGAAATGGATTGTGGATTGCGATAAAGCTAGATTGTGTGCCTCGGTGGGCCTAGGAATCCTTGTCAGTGAATGGTGGGATATACGGTAAAGCCAAGAGGTGGATTTATCTCTATTGGGCCTAGTGATTCCAGGATAGGATGCACGATAAAGCCTGGAGAGTATGTCTTAATGTAGGGCCTGTGATCCTTGGATCAGACTATGGATGGATGGTAAAGCCTGAGAGACTAGGAGACAGTCAAATTCCTCACAATGTAGGTAGAGAACTCTGGTGGCATCCATGTTGATTGGTGTTCTTGGTGTGTTCTATGAGTCCCACATTCATGCTTAGAATATGGCATGAGGGTGATTGGTTGAAGAGAGAATTGGCTCAGCCAATCTATGGTCATGTGGAATGTGTTAGTCCCATCTCCGATTGGTTTATTGCATTCATTAATGAGAAATCCATTCCCTTGATTTTCATGTGTTAATGTATTGATGTATATGTGGATTTTGATGTTTGATATTTTTATGGTATTTTCGTTCCAATTATATTGGTTATATGTATATTTTATGACAACAACTACGTTTTTCTCTCAACTTATTTTTACTTGTATATGAATGGATAATGGGTCTATGACCTAATAGAGGATAATGAAGCAAATGACATGATGGAACAATGGTTCATAAATATTCTCAAATAAGTATGAGATCCCTACACTTAATTCTATTTTTAACACCTGCAGGTTACATGTTGATGATATGTTTGACGAAATACCTGTCATTGTTAGTAGGGGTCTGGTTATCATTTTGTTTAGCTTATTTCTTTTTCATCATTGTTTCCCTTTACTTTTACTAATTCTAAGTTATCTCTCCATTATGGGTAGTGACCTATGCTCTGGGCCTGAAAAAAGCGGCTTAAATCCTGGGGTTGTTTGCACAAAACTAGAAATATTGGTCTCTGGTCACTAGCAAGCTAGCTTGTGAGAGTGACTTTGGGTTGCTCGTCGCTTCCTTGTGCATAACATGAGAGATACTATGTCCTAAGAGATCCAGAACAACAGTGGGATCCAGGGACAAGCTGTCTGAGTGGCCGACTTGTCTCCTAAGGGTTATGTTGAGGATGTTTGATGACTATGTGTGATGTTCCATTGATTCCACTTCCTTAAGGTCACACACGAGGTGGAATATGATCATAGTAGCCTCTTATATCATGTTTAACATAGTTGGCATGGTTACTTGGGTGGATGTGGGAAGAGGGTGTTGCAATGTTTATGGTATATGTTATCTTGATATGTACTAAAGAAAGTGAATAACTTCCTTAGCTTTGGTACTTATCTTTTTAAACGTGTATTGTATTTTCTAATGATTGGTGTGTCTATGTAAACCATTTCTCTAGATAACTAATGACTCTTTCCTTATTCTCGTGTGCCTCTCTTAGAATAGTACTATTACTTTCCTTCTAAAGACTCACTCATCACTTCCCTCTTATGAAAGTCTCCTTTTACACATTGCAATAGGTGTTTCAAAGGTTATGTGCATACTCTCTAATGTTACCCATGAAACTAAGGAAAACATTTGAGTTATGGTGGATGGGTCAATACTCTGGATGGGCCTCCTACTCCAAATGTTGTGATGTCTATCTAAGACTTCACATCAAGGATACCCCCCTTGGTTGACAAATTTCTAGCACCATCAATAGTTATCATTGGAAGGATGACCAGATTATAAGATGTGCCCATTTAGTTTTTTTTGAACCTCTTATCTTAAACGGATCATCCCTAAATCATACTCCTAGGGTGTTTTTCCAATAGAATTAAAGGTCAAATTTTAATCCCCGATGAACCCCTTTATAACTTGTCTCAATTAAAGTTTGATGGTGAGGGTGAAATAGTGATAGCTGAGCATATGTATAGTTTTCTCTATTTTTGTGAATTTTATGAAATCGGTTGTGAAGATGTTGCTTGCGTTTTTTTCTTCCACAAAATTGAATGTTGAGTTAACCGATGGTGTTATACTCTACCACAAAATTCAATTATTTATTTTGAACACTTCATCGAGGAGCTTCATTTAGCCTTCGATAAGTATGATTACCAAGATGTCCTTAAAAGGATTAATTAACTAAGAATGAACCCTGATGAGTCAACTGAGGATTTTGTTAATCGATTCCTTTACCTATGTTATAAGTGTCCTGGAGAAGATACAGATTGGGATTTATGTAAATGAGAGTTTGAACATTTGATTAAAATATCTTTACATTGTGAAGTTTAACCCCCTGATGCTTCTACTCTCCCAACTTTTGTGAACCATGATTCACCACTAACTTTAGAGTAGGGGCCTACTATTCCTTTTGTTCCTTGTCCTCCTACTTTTACATTACCAATTTGGGTGCCTCCTTGTGATGATGTTGAAGTTGGGAAACCTACGAATCAAATTTTCAATATGTCCCTTCAAACTTCATCCACTTTTCATTATTTAGATCTTATGGAGGAAAGTTTGGAATGGTTCATGGATCCTAAGGTGAAGACTAATCCCTTCATTCCACAAGATGATATTAATTCTCATAACTTCAATATTGAATCTGATTTAAACATCTATCATCCTCTATCATTTTTTTCTCAAAATACCTTATTCCTTTATTTACTTGATCAATCTCTTTCAAAATTCAAACTCTCATGATTCTTTATTTGTTAATCCACACAGTAATCAGGTGTAAGGTGACATTTCACAAATAGAGGAGGAGAAAGGTGAATATTTTTTTTATCTCTCTTCTCTTTTTCAAGATCCTCTATGTCAAGATGATGTTCCTCCATTTTTGGTTGATTTAGAGTCTACTAATATTGGCAGTCAATCAAATGAAATTAATTTTCCTAATCAATCTAAAGGCTTGGTAAATCGTCATTCTAATCATGATGACTTCATTGATGTATGTGATGATGAATGCCCAAGTGCACCAAAAAATATTTTGATTTCTCAAGAAGATTTTAATTTGAAATATTTGGATCTAAAATATGATCTAGTCAAAGAAAATCTTATTTTGGAAACTTTCTCTTCAACTCACTATTCCTTGTGCTCTATTTTTTGCAATGCATTAACTTGTGAAGAAGATACATGCTCTTAAATATCATCATGTAATGAGTTGAATTTTGGATTGACACAACAAAGTGAGGTTATCCATGAAAAACAAAAGGGAAATGAAGTTATCAAGTATCCATTCCATTCCTTATCATTTATAGTCTTTCATGAAGAAAAATATACTATTAAGGTTACTGATGAGATTGATCCAATCTATACATCCTTAGATGTTCAATTATAATAATCTTATGACTTGAGTAATATGTTCGTTGAGGTTGTAAAATTAGATCAAATCAGTGATGTAGATGGTTTCCATCTGGATAATAGTGACCTTGCTAACTTAATTGATAGTAGTTGTCCACATGTGATTTGTGATCTGAACCAATTCTCAGAATGTAGTTATCCATCTTTTCAAAGTTATAAAACTTGTTAGGAAGTCAAGGAACTTCAACTTGTGTTGATGGTTATGTCAAGTTCTTGTAATCCCCATGATCTCCCTTAACCGTGTCAGATCTATATTTCCTCCCAAAACTCTTTCCTTCATGTTAATTTGTTGGTTGAAAAATCTTTCTTGATGGATGTTGGGTTTTTTTAACATAATTTTTCTAATTCTCAAGATCGAGTTTCTGATCAAATACAGAAATCTATTAATTCATTCTCATGTAAACATCTTTCATTGAATTTGGGATTGGAATGTGTATCTTCCATGGATGCACAAAGTGATGAAGCCTATCACTCTGATAATCAAGATAAATATCATCATTAGCCAAAATTTTCTTATCTATCAAATGTTTATGTGAAACATCGGCTCCTAGTATTTCTTGTGAATGTTCTAAAACAAGTTATTTTGGCTCTCGTACAATCTATATTTTTCAAGGTCAACAAATGCTTGAATCATTATATTAGGAAAAATAGCAATGGGGGGGTGAATCGGTATTTTTTATTTCAATTTACCTTCAACTTCAATTTGAAAATTACATATGCTATTATTATTCAAGCAACTCGGATGTGTACGTGACTTTAGTGAATGAAAATCGTGTATATCCATATTACTAATTTTTTACTATCTTTACTAGTTGTTTAATGTTAACCATTGCATTAGTATTTCATCATTCAATAATTAAATAGTAATCATGAGTAGTAACCGAAAAATAAATCATCACACATAACAAACACATAAGGACATCAAGATTTTAGGTGGAAACCTAATGTGGGAGAAAACCACCTTTGTTGTCATTTTTTTGTCTTCTTCTTTTATTATAAATAAAATTCTTCATTACATATTGTTTTTTCACTAGTCCATACTCTTGCCAACACGCAAGCTCTTACCTATAGGAGGCTCCAACCTCCACTTATTCTCCAGCACCCATTGGAAGGGAGCACTTACCCCCTGAACAATTTTACTATCTACCACTGGAAGGAAGCTTCGACTCCCTTTCTAAAAGCTCCAACCTGCATCACCTTTTGGACCATATTTCATAATTTTCATATTGGATCTACCTATCCATCAACCATCAAAACATGTAGGCTACCCTTCATCGAATTTTCACATTTGACCCACCCCAACAATAATCCCAAAATAATATACCAAACTGAATATTGAATCATATAATATGGATTCACTCACTAAATCACCACTGAATACCAATCACCAATAAATTGAATCATTGAAGCAACTAAATGTTGAATCAATCCAAGTTACTACTCAACCAATAATTAATCAGATCAAGACCATTCACTGATTAATAACATTGTTATCTATCAAAACATTATCACAAAACAATATGTAGTCACTATAAACCCTGATCAAATTGACTTCAGAATATATACACGATAGTTCTGAAGAAAACCCATGTATATACACACTTCCTCTACATAAAACATGCGTACAAATCTCAAGTCACTGAATAATGAAACATTGTCAAACTAAATTACTAAATCACTATATCCACCACTGAATCACTGAAATACAGAGTCACAGTAGAAAATAA
>APFE030543906.1:974-11969 GCA_000404065.3 Pinus taeda
TTTTATAGGCTAGGCCTCACTCAAAACCATGGACCAAAACCATTGAGAAACAATACCACGGACCCAATACTTGGGTTCAACTCTTTTGGATGCAATACCATGGACCAAAACCATATGATCAAAAACTGTCGGACTAATACCATGAACCAACCATAAGATTTCCCATGTGCGTGCGCTTTTCTCTGCATGAAAGTGCGTGAACTTTTCTCTGCATGAAAGTGCGTGAACTTTTCTCCGCATTAAAGGAACTTTTCTCTTCATGAAAGTGCGTGAACTTTTCTCTGCATGAAAGTGCATGAACTTTTCTCTTCATGAAAGTGCGTGAACTTTTCTCTGTATCAAAGGAACTTTTCTCTGCATGAAAGTGCATGAACCAGAAAATAACTTTGCTGCACTATAATTTATCATCTGAGATGAGTGGGTTGCCATCAAGTACAACATATGTATCATAATGCCAACACTGTTGAACCGTCATGGCAGGGATCGTTCTCTCACTAGCATTTATGTTAGGGAAAACCATTTTCCGCTGCATCTTGCATATTAGCCTCCATTCAACGATACATTAGCCATAGGGTTGACCCCATCATATCTTGGTTAGCACACCATTTTCACTTGCTGATTTTTAAAATCATGATGTGATGGTAGAGCCATCCTTTACATGGGCATCTCAGTTAGAACCTCACTGACATTGGTTGCCCATGTTGCTATACTAAGTAGGCTCAGGAGTCCTCTTTAGTCCCGCCATGACTGATGCATTGAAGACACATTCTCCTTTCTTCCACGCTAATTTCTGGCCTTATACCCTAGAGGCTCCTTTGTGTTGAGTTGTAATAATACATTGCATTTTGGCTATTTTCACACTTTTGTCCTTGAGCCGACTTCACTTGGACTCGTGTTTAAGCCACTTATTTGACCATGTCTTATGCAAAGTCAACCATGCAATCACTTAGCTTTTGCAACTTGATGCATCTTGATACACGTGGAAAGAGCATCCCTTTAAGTGTCCTTGACCAGTTTCGCCTCCCTGCATTGAGCATAGGAATGTTCCCCTCCTAGGAACTAGATCATTCATTTCTCTGAAACTCGTTATTTCCATTGTACTATAGCATTCTTTTATTCTTTTTCTAGCTTAAAGAAAAAGACAAAAAAATTATATATTCCAAAAAAAGCAGGAACAGGACGACATTTCCATATTTTGTTGGCATCTAGAGTTAGTCGTGTCGCCCTTGAACAAAGCACTCAAAAGAAAGTCTCTCCTCCATTTGGGTGGGATTTAGTTTGACTTAGGAGCGCCTTAACCTTGTTATTGAGTCAGTACTCCTCCAATTGGTTACCTCTTCCAATCATATGGAGAGTTTGTTTATGCCTCTTGCATGAAAAACTTATACAGAGTTATCATATGCTGCCATATAGTCATCATTGAGTCGTGCTTTTGTTCAAGGGAAGTAAACTTGAGTCCACCTCTCTGCGGTGTCTCTTGACCTATTCTTTCAGTCGGCCATCCCTGGATGTTAGTATCATGTTTGTCATCACATCAATTATATTGGTCCTTTGCTCATGCTGGTTTGAGAAGGTCATTGAATTCTTGCTAGCGGGTCTTGTCCTTATCGACTAAGACATATTGCTCTGAGGGCAGATCTAGAGCTGCACCTTGATCCTATTTTCATTATTGATAGGTCACCTTGTGCTCAACATTGATCAGTATCATGGGTCTTTGACTGAGTGGTTTCCCTTGTGTTCGACATCAGCTTTCATTATCACACAATGGGATTTGTGCAGTGCATTGGTTTCCATTTGACCCTACTAGTGGATTCCTCACCTCTGTGTCAGCTTTCATTATTGGTTGGTTCAGAGGGTTTCTATCATGCACTAGCTACATCTTGTGTACACCGGAAACATGCTTCGGTTGGGTTACTACATCTTTTTCATATGATTCCTTCCACATTATTGGCCTATGGGTTACACTCGTGCTAGATTGATGAAGGATGCCTTAATGCCTTCCTTCTAGCGGATCTTTTCTTATCAAATACAACTCATTTGCTCTGGGAAAAAGACCTAGAGTCCATTTGGCAGTACCTTGGGGTTTGCAGTCATCAGTGGCAGATTCCTTCGCTATTGACAGTGGGAAACCATCATTGTCTCCAGATTGATAGATTCTTTCAAGTGTTCAACTTCAGCTTATTCATTCGCGCTTGTTAGATTGTACTGGGTACCTTGAATCTCATTATCATTATTAGTGAGTAGTCTAGCGTTTGTTAACAATATACATCAATGACCAGTAATCAAACAATTTCTCACGTGGTCGACCTCAGATCATTCATTCCTATTATGTAGAAATGTACCACGACGATCGGTGAAGACCTTGGGTTGCATCAACATCTTTTGGTTCACTTGTCAGTTGCTCCTGTTGCTGCTAGTTGACACCATCCACCTTATATGTTGCAGTTCTTCACAACGAAATCTTATATGCTGGTATCCGGGCTGCGATGTAATACCATTTTATTCCATCATGTTCATTTGGTACTATTGGGATTAGTTTTTGACATCAGTGATCAACTTCATCCTTCATCATCATTGATCGTCTTCTTATATGTGATATTCAGACATGTACTTTTTTATCACGATTAGATGATCCATTATGTACTTTCAGTTCCTTTATACTAGTATACATATTGGATACGCTTGTACTTGATATGCAGACATGCTTTACTTTCTCTGAGAATGGGTATGCCCACCTCAGATAGAAGTTTCTTTCTGATCTCTTTTGATGGCTTGGCAGGCTGAATTCTGGTGAAGTCCTTCTCAGTCTTGGCATGATTCTTTCCATACACTTAATACATTTTGGCCATCATGTACCCCTTATGACCTCATATATTAGGGGGCATCTGTTATAACACCATTTACCACTCTTGGTAAATGTGACGCTTTGTTTATGGCCTAGGGAAACCCCTCCTTCCAGACTTGGTCCAAATATATAAAAAACAGTGTTTTATTCCCTGTACGCTACTTTTCCCTGAGCTAAAAGGGTGTGCACGCGGTCAGTCAATACCCAACCTGCGTATATGTATTAAAACACTTGAAAAAATTAAATTTCCTTAATTATGGGCAGAGTTCATGTGTTTTACCTATTGATTACCTCCTATTGCCCGTGGCGCAATTGTTTCCAAACTAAAAAACTAATTGGGAGAAGTATAAATAGACTTCTATGGGAAGGCCTTAAGGAGGAGAAGTGATAGAGTTATTATACTGAGATTATCCCTAACCGAGTTTGATGAATCCCTGTGCCTCATGCACTTCCCCAAGCTTTAGGAAACCCTTGTTTCCTTGATTATAGATATCCTTCCTTTTGCTTGAGATATCATGGTGTTGGTGATGGAAGAAGATTTCTGAAGGCTGGGATAGGATGAATCCGGAGGACGGTTCTGCTTGGAGCCAGAAGAAGAAGACTCAGGTGAATTCTTTTCATGTTATCTATATCTTACTGCAACAAAAGAAACGTTGTCTTGTTTCCGAAATTAACTATGTTTATGCATCAAATTATGTTTTAATTCATATATGAATGTTGTTTTGATGTATGATCAATCATTTGTTTATATGATATAAAGTCAATTTCGTGAATATTCTTTACTTATATATTGTTATGTATGTTCGAATTGAATGATTTTCAGGTTTGAAGAACATCGGGAGTTGCAGAGGGTCTGAACCCTGCGGGACCTAATCGAACGAAGAAAATCCAGGTACGGTCACTCTTACATAGTGTTGGGCTAATTTATTAACACAAATTAACACAAGTATTCATTATCAATCCAGGTTTGTAAAACTGGGAGGCAAGTCCACAATGTATGGATATCAGATGTAGCCAAGCTTAGAAGATAAAATTTGAAGAGTTAAGGAAGTACATATTACAAATATAAACCTATTTTAACAACTTCTAATTCATTTATGTAATATGTGAGGGACGAGGCTCCTAACTTAGGAGAACCAGGTTGTCATTCCCTACAATGCTACTTTCATGAAGATAAATCCAAATCACTAATTAACAATGGTTTATGATGCAGAAGATGTAAAAGAAGAGGCTTCTAACTAAGGGGGACCAGATTGTCCTTCTTCACAATTCTACTATATCATAATCACCACTGCTTCAAACCAGAAATGTAGAAATAACTTCAAATAAGAAAAGGAGAATGAAATTCAGTTTTAGTTCAAGATCAAATAGAAGGAGAATTTAACTTAAATTCCTGTGTGTCCCTTCATATGTAGATTAGAATTAAAACAATATTCATTCAAAAATCATCACACATCTAAATACATTTGAAACAAGAACTAGTTTATAAAACTATGAAAATTTAACCAAGACATGCACTTAGCTTGGTGCGGGGGCCCTCCACCCTTGCCTTGCACACTTGAAGAAATCTTAGTTACATCAACTTCAGTAAATCAACCGAGCATGAACAACAAATTGAAATGAAACAGGTTCTTCAATTATCTTTCAGCTTCAAAGAGTCTCAAAATCAAATTACATAAACTCTACATTAATTCTACATTACATAAGCCTTCAAAGTTTTGGCTTAAATAGAAGATCATGATACAAACTGATCTAAAGTATCTCTAACAACTATATCTATCCATATCCATCTATCCAAGTCGAATCCATCCAATCTATCACTAAAAATATGGAAAATCCGATGAAATCATAAAACTGCCCTAATTCCTAGGGATTTTCTGGATGACTAGTCATGTTTGACCAGCCTTGACCGGGCTTGATTCAGCTTGTTTTGACCGAACCAATTGGAATTAGTTTAGTCCTAGTTCCCAAGCTTTCCATTCATGTATCTAGCTCGAGCCCAAGTGTCTTGCAATTATGTCATCCACAACCATTACGAGAATTTCTGATTCTGTCCAAAAATACTCTTAAAACCCAGTTTTTGCAAAAATATCTAAAAATTGAAAAACATAATTTATTTGCTTGAATATGCATAATAATGTCAAAATAAGGTGCATATGGATGGTATATGGTGGATGATGGAAATTAGGTGGATTTTAATAAGCAAAATTTGATTAAAAAATGAGGGCCAACATCTTCCCCTTGCTTACACTCAAGCATGCCTTCATGCTTGCCTCTGTCTCCTTAACATTTTGCTTCTATATGCTGACTGGCCTACTGATGTACTTGTGGCTCTGACCCTTGAAGATGAAGCTTTCTCTTGAGCTACCTGTAAAAGGATATCTATGCCTTCATGTACTTTTTCTCCTTCCTTGTAGATGACATTCTTTACTTTTTCTCCTTTCCCTTCCTTTGTTTTACTAAAAAGAAATTTCATCATTTCTCTTTGAAGTGTTGCTCTTTGTAATATTCTTTACCTATCAGTGGAAATTGTTTTGCTTGAGCTATATATTCTGGAGTTATGGGAACAAAAATGTCTCTGATGTGTGATGAGGTTTCACCACCAACACACAAATACAACAACTTTACATTATTCTTCCTCTCATGATAAAACACCAGAAATAACACCAATAAATCATTTTGGATGAGCAACTTCAGAGAAGATAACAAATAAAACTTGAATTATCTAATACATTCTAGCACAGGATTCATGTCCCTATCAAATTAGTAATCTCAACAATTTCACTTAAAGGAACCAATATCCATTTGCCCTCACATCTTCACTAAAAGAAGCCAATCTTACAATGTCGCACAGTCCGCAGAGAAAACACCAATCGAAAAAAAATTAAAGCTTCTTTCACTTGTGTAGGGGGTTTTCTTCTAGTATTATTCCACTACAAAATAACTTGTGCCAATCCTTTTTATGACTAGGAATTCACTTTCAATTTAGCCATTGTTTTACCCATGCAATCTGCAAACTAGAGGTCGAAAGAACCAAGAAAATATCCCAAATAGCAGTGAATTTGAGAAAACTGTCCTGGTAGAGCTTAATTAGGCTCATTCTGAAGAAAACCCATGTTTTTTTTTTTTTTTCACATTTCATTTTCCTTTTCTTAGAAAAGGCAACAAAAAATAGTGACTTCTTAAAAATTTCGAATTTCAAAACTAGATGTTTTGATTCTCATATTTTACTTTTGTTTTTGTTGTTTGTGGATCAAAGCTCTATTTTGATGATTGGAAAAAAAAACTTTATTAATGTTCTGGAAAATACCCTGTCTCTTCCTTCGAGAAAACACCTTTTGATCACTGCCCCTCAATTCTGAAAATGAAATCGAATTCTTGGAAATGAAATCTAATTTTGAAAATGATTTGGAAAGTTCTGAACAACTGCTTCCAATTTTTACTAATTATCACCACCATATATCTATTCAGAATTGAATCCGGGAACTTACATCATTCTACAGGTGATATTACCAAAGATTGTCTCTTCAGAAATTGAATGCTGGAGAAATGAACAATTAACCTTTATATCTCTTCAAAAATCAAATTGAAAATTCTGGGAATGAAGAGAATTTTTATTACCTTCTCTGTCTTGAAATCGATCTTCTCTCTTTTGCTACAAAAAGGAGTCTGCTGCTCCAATAAATTTTTTCTCTGATCTTTGATTAACTGCAAGAAAACTTGTTGAAATTTCTAGTGGATGGTTGGCTTCTTAAAATTGAAATGCATTTCTGAGATTGAATGATAATTCAATTTGAAATCAATTTCTGGAAAATTAACCAATGCTAGCATTCAATTGGAAATCAATTTCTGGAGATAAAAATCATTCTGCAATTTTAAATGTTGCTTTTAAATTTAATAACACCACCACTGACTTTTTTTTTTAAAACCAAATTTTGGAAATAATCCTGAACAATTTCTTTTATTTTTACCTTCTCTGCTTCCTCAGGAATTGAAATTGATTTTCCTCTGTCTCCTTAGAATCTGAAATCAAATTCTAGAAATAATTACTCACTCTGCCTTGAAATCGATTTTAAGATGCAGTGTCTGTCTGTTTGGAGAAATTGATTTTTTTTAAGATAGGAATGAAAATCAACTCACTTTTTCTTCTTAGAAATCGAAATCGAACTTCTTCTGCTCTTGAAAAAAAAATCCAAATAAAGCCCCATCACAATGGATATAAAATCAGTCTTTCATAAAGCCCAATTCTTCAAGAGTCTCAACCACCATATCCAAATCATCTACATCTCCCTTAACCGTAATCCCAATATTAATATTGACAATAGGAGGCTTTATCCTTGTTCTTAAGCAGTCTATGTTTTATATCCGCACAATCAATCTCACCAGAAATTAATGTATACACCTTTTCTAATTGCATCCTGTACATCCTTGTTGCTTTGAAAATTGAGTAATGAGTTTCTCGTGATGGATACAGAATGCCATCTGAACTGGAAGAGGAATTTGTTGAAAACTCAGTGTTAATGATTCTCGTTAGTCATATAGTTCATCAAAACTACTTCCCAAGAAATCGTTATCTCTTAGAGGTGGTAGAGGATTTTAATGACAACAAATAGCAAACGATTCGGAACTGAAGTCTCATATGACACATTTCAACTAAATCTGAAGTTTGATTTTCAAAATCGTTTTAGTTTAATTGCTAAGGGATCTACCTTCACTAGGATTTCTCTGTGTGATTCAAGGGATTCTCTGTGTAATTGATGGCTTAGGTTGGAGCTTGGCGCAAAGCCTTCTTCGAAACACCATACAACTCCTTTTTAACGCTCCATACTGCTCGGTGCTGACCTTATTTCTCCACAATCGAAGATGTTGTATGAACGCATGTGGATGCACAGTGTTACTCCCTTTCTTTCTGAGCTAGCCTTTGGCTATGATGGTAGAAGAAAGGCTTATCTCAGAGCTTGTTTCCCTGTAATGGTTAAGGATAGCTGTAGCATATTTTTTAATATATTTTGTCTGTTTTTCACATCCAACCATGTCTTTCACTTGCGTACCTGTGGTTGCTTATGTTTCACTGTGTGTACTCACTTACCATGTTCTTTCAATCATAACCACCCTCATTACACTGCATGCCCATACTTTAGTTTGTTTGCATCATAATTTCATGTCCTTCATTGCATTGCATTTGCATTTTCCACTTAGGTTTTGTCATATTTTCATATTGCGCTCATTCCATACCTTAGGTTATACTCTTTTCTTAATTTAATTATAAAATGACCATATGATAGATCATTTTTAAAATTAAATTATTTTCCTTATGATACTAACCTTTAACCTTTGTGTGGTTTTTGCAAGTCAAACAAATTCCTTAGGGAAAAAAACATTGCCCTTATTTTTCAATAAAAAATGCTTATAAAAATGTAAGGGAAATGATTTTTTTTTATATGGTAGGATAATGTATAGGGAAATGATTTTTGTATGGTAGGAGTAGGGTAAATGATAGTTTGTAATATAGTTTATTATGATGAGGTTAATGGGATAAATGTGGAATGGTAAATGTAGTGGAATGCATATCAAGTTACACTAGTTTTATCAAATTCTAGATTTTTTTCAAAAATCAAAGGTTCTAAGAGCAACTTTTTTTTACACTTACTATACTTGTACTTCCATAATAGCTTGATGTCAATGCTAACTGATGATGTCCTTTGCTGGTTCATTTTTTCCTCATGATGATGGTTCTTCAAGGATATTCTTTGATGAAATGTAGACACTAGTTTCTGCATCTGATATTCAAGTCCCTTTTATATTGTCTTTGTTCAGGTCCCTCACTGATGAATTTGGATGCATATTCTTTATTCAGGTCCCTAATTGATAAATGTGAATGCGGGTGCTTTATTCAGGTCCCTTATCAAACCATTGCTCAAACTATTTGCATAGTTTTATTACGAATCTTCCCCCTTCCTTATTCTGAGACTTGTCCCCAAGTCTTGCTTATTTAGGAGGATGATTCCTGCAAAATCAAACTGAAGAAATTGTAAAACAAAATAGAAATTCATATTATCCAAACAAGCTGGTTTTCCAATATGAATTTGAGTTTGTGTTGTGCCAGTTTTCTGGATTTTCACAACCAAACTCCTTTATTATTTTTGATCTTTTTCTATTTTTTTTTCTTTTCTTTTCTTTTCTGGATGGAAGTGGGGTGTAATGGAGTAGGGAAGTATGAAAAGTTATATTGAAGTCATGATATAGTAGTAAATGGATAGATAATAAGTCTGGACTTCAATGTGCATGATCATGGAACTTAACATACAATATGGATGATGGTTGAAATCATGAACAATATGGCTTATGAAAGACTTTTTTGGCAATGGATGTGACTTTTCATGGTAAAAAAACTTGATTTCTTCTGATGATTATTAGCTTCATGTCTTTTGCCTTGATCTCGATCATGTCGTGGAGTGATTGGTGTTGTTGGTTAGTAACTAAAGGCAAGCTTCAAGAGTTTGATTTTCATTGGATGAACTCAACATTAGGTGAATTTTCTCTTTGCTTTGACTTGAAAATTTGTATTCGTATTCCGGAATATGAATTTAAAATTGACTTTGAAAATTACTTCATCCATGGAGTTCACTCCTTCATTCTCCCTATGAACTGCAAAAACATATGACTTGGCTGCAATACAATATTAGATGATGGAGGAAGAGAGGTGTACAGTCTCTCTTCTTCCAATAATTATGTAAATCATTACAAGCATTTCTTAGGAAGCAAGTCCAAAGATTACATACAAACAAAATGCATTTATTTACCCCTTGAGAAATGGTGGCCAGCCTAGACCTCCTAGTGGTATTTTGTTTACAAAATATTCGTTTTATATCCAATTAGAGTGATTCCAAAGCCAAGTTGAAGTGAATTAATATGGTTGCCTCCAATATAAATAGGTTTTCAAAATGGTTTAAAATGATATGGTAAAAATTATAAGGAGTGCCATGTTTGATAGAGCAACTTGTGAATTTTTAACTAGACCAACAGTCACTATTTAGAGTGTAAATTTTTCGTTAAAGATCGGATCGATGTGATTCCTGTTGGAGATTAAAGTAGATTCATTTTTTTTTCCAGTAGAAACAGGTTTTAAAAATAATTAGGTTTTATATCACAAAATTGGTGATGAACAGAACTAGGAGGCAGAGTTTTACTATGTTGATTTGAAGACATGCAATCACTAACTGTGGCATAAATTTTTCATTTGACCTCCAAATGGGATGTTTCAAATTGTGTCTTAAACTAGACTTGAATATATATATCCCATATAAACAGGTTTTGAAAATAATATGATTTGGTATGTCAAATATTCCAATGTCACCATGCCGTGTTTTCGAGAAGCAGTTAGTATTTTAAGAATAACTTTTTCATATGATACCCGATTAAGGTGATTCAAGTTGATTTGGAAAATATATTCCAAGGGATATCTTCCCTATGAATTTTAGGTAAAAATGTTTCCATTAGACACCTCAAATATAGGCTGTACTAACTCTGTCCTTAACATTTCACTTGAGACCTAGTTTTGATTTTCATCAGATTTTTATTTGTGATATAAATTGAAAATTCAAAATGGATTCAAAAACGTCAAGAGATATGTAAAAAAACATGATTTAAAAATGATCCTATATGGTTACCCAAAGTAGGATTGTTCTTACTACAATTTTCCATGTAGTCCTTTCAAATGGATACTGAACAATGATTTGAAGAAATATTTATGATAGTTTGAAACAAAATTATTATGGAAGTCTTATTGTGAATTCATTCTACTTGTTTATTTATTATATTTTATCCTATTCTATTTTATAAAAATAATTCATTCTCTCAAGTATAGGATAATTTCCAATGCATCCATTTTCATAACAAGATCATAAGTAAACTAATATCCAAATTTGAAAAATATATTTTAATGAATGTTTGGACATGAAAATTTATCTGATCATAAAGATTTGATGAGAAAGAATGTTGAAAAATGGAGTAGTGTTGTGAGCTAATGACTAGTTGAAACCAAGTTTTAAGATGATCTTTGTTTGCTTGGTTCTCATTAATTGTCTTAGCACAAAACTCTTCTTGTGGTACTTGTTCAAAATCTTGTATGCACAAGGGATCTTGTGATA
>APFE030543908.1:7120-43784 GCA_000404065.3 Pinus taeda
TATAAAATTCTCATCCTCCCATGTGGAATCTTTAGCGGATAAGTTCTTCCACTTGATAAGATACTCCGAAATTGATCGATTTCGTAGCTGTTGAGTTCTTGTTTCTATGACTGCTTCCGGTTCTAATATAATTTTTCCTTCCTCGTCAAGTTCTGGCAATATTGTTTGAACTGGGAGCTTGTCACCTATAACCTTCTTTAAACATGAAACATGGAAAACTGGGTGCAGTCGAGAAGCTGCAGGAAACTCCAATTTGTATGCCATAGTACCAATCTTTTGCAACACCTTGTACGGACCATAATACTTTGGTGACAATTTGTTATCCTTCTTAGCTTGCTTAAGTGGCATTTGTTTATATGGTTGTAGCCGTAGGAATACCAAATCACCTACATCAAAACTTCTTTTACTGTGATGTTGATATGCTTGTTGTTTCATTCTATTCTGCGCCAACACGAGGTTATTCTTTAAGAGTTGGAGAACTTCTTGTTGATGCTCGATGTGATGCTCCACTGCTTGAACCTTAGAATTGTCTCTTAAATATGATGTGATGGATGGTGGCTGATATCCATAAAGTGTCATAAATGGGGTCATTTTTGTTGTAGTATGGAAGTGTTATACTAGCATTCAGCTAGAGGCAACCATTTGACCTATTGTGTCTGTTTATTAAATACAAAGCAACGAAGATATCCTTCCAAACATTTGTTTACTATCTCCGTTTGCCCATCAGATTGTGGATAATAAGATGAGCTATGAGCTAACTGAGTACCAAGACAAGAAAATAATTTTGTCAAAAAATTTCTTGTAAAAATGGGATCTCTGTTACTTACAATAATCTTTGGGTTTCCATGTAGCTTTTGAATTGGTTCCATAAATGCCGTAGAAACTATATTGGCTTTAAATGGATGTGATAATGCACAAAAATGTGCATACTTGGTAAGTCTTTCAACTACCACCATGATGACACTCTTTCCCTCAGACTTGGGTAAACTTGTGATAAAATCCATTGAAACCTCCTCCCAACATTGGCGTGGAATGGATAAAGGTTGTAATAGACCTAGTGTCTTAATTATTTCAGCTTTATTTTGTTGGCATACCAAACATTCCGCCACAAACTTTTGAATATCCGATTTAAAGTCATCTAAAAAAAATTCTTTCTTAACCCTGTGGTAAGTTTTTAAAAATATTGAGTGCCCTCCTAAGGGAGAAGCGTGCAATTTCAGAAGAATCTTTTGTTTGAGTTGGGAATTCTTACAGAGGTATAAGTGATCTTTGTACCATAATGAATCATCACGCCAGCTAAATGTATGATGTACTGGAATCTTGTTGTAACTTTTGAATAAGTTCCCACACTTCTTCGTCATTCTTTCATTTCTCCCTTGCTTCGTTTATCCAATCTGGTTGGATAATAGAAATGGCGCACAACAATGCTTCCACATCCTCATCCTTTCTTGAAAGTGCATCTGCCACAACATTTTGCTTCCCTTTTTGTATATGATTTCAAAGTCATAACCCAACGTTTTTATGACCCATTTTGTTGTTCTTCAGAGAATAATTTTTGTTATAAAAAGTATTTAAGGCTATCATGATCAGTTTTTACCTTGAAGTGTCTTCCCATTAGGTAGGGTCGTCATTTCTTAAGTGCATGTAGTATTGCCAACATTTCCTTTTCATAAATAGCTTTGTGTAAATACTTTCCCTTGATTGGACGACTTTCGAAAGCAATGAGTCTTTCATCTTGCATTAAAACAACACCAATTCCATTTCCGGAAGCATCACATCCACAATAAAGGTTTTTGTGAAGTCTGGTGTAGCTAAGACCGGTGCTTGGCACATTGCCTCTTTAAGATAGTCGAAGGCCTTGGTTGCTTTTGGAGTCCATGAAAATGCATATTTCTTCAGCAATGTTGTTAGAGGTGTTGCTATTTTCCCATAATTCTTAACAAACTTGCGATAATACTCTGTCAACCCGAGAAATCATCGCAAATGCTTTATGGATGTGGAGATTTCCCATTCTTTAATGGCTTTAATTTTTCTAGGGTCTACCTTAACTCCTTCATGAGATACAATATGACCTAGATATTCCACCTCTTGTACTCCAAAGAAACATTTGGATCTTTTTGCATATAATTGTTTCTCTTCCAATAGTTGTAGCACACTGTCAACATGTTCAACATGATCCTTCCAAGACTTGTTGTAGATTAGTATATCATCAAAAAATACTAACACAAATTTTCTAAGGAAGGGTTTGAAAATGGAACTTATCAAACCTTGAAATGTAGAAGGTGCATTGGTAAGGCCAAAAGGCATAACCAAAAACTCATAGTGACCCTCATGAGTTCTAAATGTTGTTTTCGGAATGTCTTGAGTCTTCATTCTAATTTGATGGTATCCTGAACGAAGATCTAACTTGGTGAAGTAAATTGATGCATGCAATTCATCAATGACAAGAGTGGGAAACTTATCTTTAATAGTGAGCTTGTTGAGCTCCCTATAATCTGGACACGTGCCATGATCCATCCTTCTTGTGCACTAATACTATTGGAGCAGAGAAAGAAATTTGGCTAGGTTGAATTATACCAGCCTCAAGCATTTCTGAAAGCATACGTTCAATTTCACTCTTTTGGGCATAGTGATATCTGTATGGCCTGATGTTTGGAGGAACACTTCCTGGAATCAAATGAATAGCAGGATCATGATCACGAATAGGTGGAAGACCTTTGGGAGTCTCAAATACCTTGGAATGATTGTCCAAGACTTTTTGGAGATCTGAAGAAATAGATGATTTCGATATGGAAACCATAGTTTTAAAACTCCGACTCAGCCGAGGATCAACTCTTACTCTGACTCCGAAACGGTAATGATTCGGCCGGCTTGATTTCAATGCCTCGGTCGTTGTAAAAAATACATTAAATATTTATTTTTTTTATAAAAAAACATAATTTTAAAGATTTCCATTCATGTTTCCAAACACACAACATTATAATATAGATGGAAGACAACATATGATCAAAGTAGGTTCATGAACCAATCCATTATATCAAAATGGTACCAAATGGCAATACATAGTCAACTGTCATACATGATCAAAGACTCAAAACAAAAAACACATAACGAAGGAGGTTAGAAATGGCCTCTACAACAAAAGTAAACTGTGGCGGTGACCAGACTCTAGTGCTAGTACTACTGGCTAGTAGCCACTGCCAGAGGAGCCAAGATCATGTCGATCAATCTCTGGATCATCATCATCATCAAAGTCAGACAGGGAGCCCCATGGCTCCTCCTCATCATCATCATCTCCAACTACAACTGTAGAAGTGGTACCACTAGCAGGCTGTGCAACTGCAGCAGATGCAAGCTGAGATAAAGTAGATATGCGGTTGCGCTTCTGTCGTGGCTGAGCAGAGGAAGCACCTACAACTGGAGTCCTTGCTGGCTGTGAGACTGAGGCTGGTGGATTGGGATTTGCAACATGTTCAAGTTCAACTGATGTCTCAATATCTAAATCTAATCAAGATCCTCATCAGGATCAAACTCTGCTGGAAAACTCTCCACTACCCAATCTGATGTTGGATTAATGTCTTCCAACACAATGGGATCTGAATCAGGTCTTTTGTTCAGCAAATGGTTTCGTCTGAGCCAGAGGTTGTTGTATTGGACATAAATTAGATCATTTAACCGTTTTTGATCCAAACGGTTTCTTTTCTTTGTGTGAATCCTCTCAAAGACAGACCAAATGCGCTCACACCCAGATGCACTGCATGTTTGACTCAAAATACAAATTGCAAACCTTTGCAATTCAGGACAATGGCCACCAAAGGCTTCTCACCATTGTGCTGCAAAAAACATAGGAGTGTAATGAGTTAGTTCAACAAAATTACAAATTATATCTAACTTTCAAATTATAAACGGTTTAACAAACTTTAAAAAAAAAAGTAAAACCATTAAGAATTTGAAAATTGAAATTTTTGTTTACTTGGCTCATCTGCTTTTCTTGCAATCTTTGCCAGGTTCTTCCCAAAGGTACATGATGCATTGCTGAAGGTTGTGACCTGTCGGTGTATCTCCAGCTTATCAGACTCCAATGGGATCATGCGATCAATGCAATCAATCAGTCCATCTCTGACCTCCCCCCTCAAAGCTCCTGACTCTTTAGCTTTATAATGATACCGTGGGTTCAAAAAATACCCAGCTGCATGTATAGGACGATGGAGTGATTGTTCCATCTTTCATCAATGATTGCCCAAATGGGCCTATACTTTGCCACTCTATCCTTGTATACCGTCTTTATTTGCTCATTTGTTTGATCCATAGCCTCATAAATGAAGCCCATAGCCAACCTTTTCCCATCCACCAACCGCAACACCTTAACTAGTGGCTCAGCAAGCTTCACAATCTCTGCTGCCTTTCTCCAAAAAGTTTCTTCATAGACTTTCCTTTTCAATTCTTTGCTTTCCGGTTTGTTAGACCAATTGCTTTGATTCCATTCATCACTGGAAAACATCTTTTGCAAGTTTCTATGTTGGAAAAACATAGATTGCAATGTCAAAAAATGTGTAGCAAATCTAGTGATGGAAGACCTAATAATATCCTTGCCCCCAGTGTGTTTCCTCATGAGGCTCAAAATCAATGTATGATTGTAGATAAATTTTGTTATGCTTTTGGCATGATCTATAGTGTTTTTGACCCACTCTATTTTTCCAATATCCTCAAGCACGAGGTCTATGCAATGTGTAGCACATGGGGTCCAAAAGATGGTCTTGTGTTTTTCCTCTAACAGTTTACAGCAAGAACATAGTTAGAGGCATTATCTGTGATGACTTGAACAATATTAGCCACCCCCACCTCCTCAACAACCTGATCCAATAGCTGAAACAACAATTGCCCATCTTTTACCTTATCAGATGCATCAACTGATTTTAAAAACATGGTTCCCCGTGGGCAGAAGACAAGAAAATTTATGATGGTACAGTTTCTTTGATCAGTCCATCCATCTGACATGATGGTACATCCTGTTCTTGCCCATGAATCCTTGAACTCTTTCAAATACTCATTAATGGATTGAATTTCTTTCTGCAAACGATACCCCCTTAGCTCATGCATAATAGGGCCTTTGAAGCCTTTTTCCAGCAGCATGTATGGCATCAAACATAGGCTCATAATATGGTGAACGAGCAGCATTAAAGGGGATATCAGCATCATACCACCATCTAGCTATGTACTCACAAGCAGTCTCCCTCAATTCTTTCTTCCAATGGTCATCTAAAGTGGGCTGCATTTTCCTTTTACTAACTTCAAGACCATGTGCATCTGATGGAGAGGAGGGAGTGAAATAACTTTTGATAGTCACATCACCCTTTTTCATTCTACCCTTTCCCTTATCTTGAATAGAACCAAAAGAAGGAGGAACATATCGGAAATGGTTGGATGTATCAGTTTGAGGGATAGAGGAAGAACCCTCAAAATCATAATGGGGGTTGGTAGCCATCATTTTTTGTATCTCCCTCTTCCTCCCAATTTCAGTCTGTATGTCTCTTTGCCTAGCCTTATCTTCTTTAAATTTCTCAAAGCTGGCCAACAAATGCTTCTTAATCTCCCCAATTTCTGGTGAAGTACATGGGGTAATTTGGCCTCTAATCCCTGCCAAGTGTTGTTTCAGCCTATTAATGTCCCCAAGACCTTCCTTAATTTTCATATGGCAAAATTTGCATTGCATTTGACTGTCAACCATTTCAACATATGCCCAAGCAGAATCTCTCGCTCCAGGTGCCATTTTTTGACTAGGAAATGAAAGCAAACAATCTGAATATATATATATATAAAATATATTTATATATAAATAATAAAAAAATAAAAAAATAAAAATATAATAATAATAAATAAATAAATAAAAATTTAATAAGCAAAAACAGAATTATAGAGGTGAAAAAAAAACCTTCAGGCACAAACTGCCTCCTCAAGCTTGCTCCAAGAATCAGCTCCTCAATGCTGCTCCAAATGGCTACCCAAGAAGCTCCTCACTCCAGCGATAATGCTCCCCCAAGACTCCTCACTGATGCTCCAAAAACAAGCTCAAGAACTGCTCACTAACCCTCAAAGAAGTTCTCACTCAAATGCATGAGATTCCTGTGAGAGAATGAGAGCATTTCAGTGTGTTAAATAGGGTTTGGGAGGGGGAAATGGACCCCAAATAACATTTAGCTAATTCATATAACACCTTGGAGTCCAAACCAATCAGCAAACCCCTTAAAATTTCATTAAAATAATATTAAATCGTTGTTTGAGTGGGTTACGGGCCGTTGTTTATGACTCGGTCGAGTTAGTACGGGAAACGGCCGAGTTGGCCGAGTCAGCCATGACTCGGCCGAGTCATGGCTGACTTGGCCAACCAAACCGTTTTTTCTGCCGAGTCACTCCAGAGGGCAATGGAACGGACCAACTCGGCTGTTTCCGTTTCGGAACGACCGTTTTTTAAAACTATGGTGGAAACATCTAGCGAACATAATTGTGCAATTACACCACGTTGTCCCTTTTTTAGAAGCTTTGTCATACCATTAGAGCTTATTATCTTTCTCGGTTTCCCTGCAATACCCCTTAATTCAACTTCCTTTCCTTCTGCATAAAATTTCATGAAAAGTTCTTGAAAGTTAAAAGCTATTGTACCCAAGGATTGTAGCCATTGGACTCCTAGTACAACATCAGCACCTCCCATTGGAATGGAAAGCATTGGGCTTTTCAACACATATTCTCCCATGGATAGCTTGATATTATGGCACTTTCCAGAGAAATTTATCATTCCTCCATTTGCAACCATCACTTGACACTCTGGTGTTGGATATAGGAAGCAATTCAATTAGTTTGCTATCTTACAATGAATAAAATTGTGGGGACTTCCTGAATCAATCAACACTATTACCTTTTTCTTTTTGATTTGTCTTTCTATCTTGATGGTTTGAGGAGTGGTAATTCCAGCCAATGCATTACAAAATATGGTCGGATTCATTTCTTCTTTATCTAGGCTTTGTTCCTAGAGTATATCCTCTTCTTTTGGCCTTTCTTGCTCACTTTCTTCTTCCTTTTCACAATCTATGTAAAATAATTTCTTCTCAACACACTTATAGCGTTTAGTGTATTTGCTATCACAACTATAACAAAGCCCTTTTTCTTTTTTTTCTTCCAATTGTTGTGGTGTCAACCTTATAGGTTGTGGAAGGCTAGGGGCAACAACACTTCCATCTTTATAGTTGTGAGTGGTATGTTTTCTGGTTGCCATAATTTTGCTTTCCATTTTTCTTGCTAACCTGAATGCATTCTTTAATGAATCAGGTTCCCAAAGGCGAACATCATGTTGAATATTATCCTTTAAAGTCCCTATGAACACATCAATTTTATGCTCCTTTGAAATACTTTTTACCCTTATGTCCAATTTTTGGAACTCCTCAATGTGCTCCATTATTGAACCTTTTTGTTTTAAACTTATCAATTGACTAAAAAAAATGTTGCTTTTTGTATTCTCATAATGTGCTATCAATTCTTTCGTAAAAATTGCCCAAGTGATAATTTGTTTACGAGAGCAAAGCCATTGATACCATACAAACTGATTTGGTTCCAAATATAAAGTTGCAATAACGAACTTTTGTGTGTTGCACTTATGAGATCGAAAAAATGCTCCATGTAAATATCCATTTTGGGGGATCCTGCCATCAAACTTCAAATATCAATTTTGAATATGGTGGGTCCTCGATCCACATTAGAGTCTATGGAATCATGATTAACACTTCTTTTGTTCTTATCATGAGTTTCCTTTACTACCCTTTCACCATTAGTGACCATTTCTTGTAGCAACTTATTCAATTTTATATTCAATTCTTCCATCTTATCATCCATGCCATCCATTTAGCGTTCATTCCATTCATCTTAGCTTCGATGTCTTTCTTTAAACCATCCATGTTAGCTTCTACACCTTTTTGTGCAAGCGACACTTGTTGCACTTGGTCTCGTAATTTTGATATATCATGTTGCATTTCTTCCTCTTCTTCATGAGTCATACTAGAGCTTTTAGGTTGCTTGCTAGGTGTTTGCATTTTCTTTCCTTGGGGCATCAATTACCAATAATAATGCTTTACTATGCCCTTTGAATTCCCTCAAACTAATTTTTCAAACCAAGCTTATGCAAAAATTTAAAAAAAATTACACACATTTTTTCACTTTGTAGGAGCTTCATATTGAATTTGATGTATCTCTGTAATTTCGGATCATCTAGTTCTAAAATTGTTATTTGTAGTAGCCCTCTGCATCCTCTTTCCAATGCCACCAGTCTGATCCAAATTGGACTCTCCAATGAAGAGTTATGCACAATCTCTCAAGATGACTTGATTATAGAACTTTCTAGAAGAGCGAACTTGTATGAAGTGCCACGTGTCACTATTTCGACCTTTGGCTCTGAAATACAGTATGTCCTCTTTCTATACCTTCTTACAAAATTTCAATCCAATGCTGAGAGAGAAAGTTATGACGATTTTCCCCAGGTCACCTATTTGGAATGTAATTCAGGAGTTTGCAAAAAGACCAACTTCCTCAGATCATATCTCCGCAAATATAGCGCGAAAAGCTCTGAAATTCGGACCCAAGGTTTAGTGTGATTTTGTCTCAAATGGGTTTTTTTTCGCTTCTGAAACGTCACAAAAAAAAAAGGAAAAGAAAAAGGTATAGCGAAAATGCCATGATCTTGTTTATTTGATTAGGTCAGTGAATTGGTTTGGTATCCACAAATTATTGGTTTATTAGGATTGCTTGTTGTCTTCGATGCAATGGAAATGGATAGGGTTGATTTCTTGATTCTCCTTCATGGACACAATTCCACTTACAAAAATAGATCTCGGAGTTTGAATAGAATTCTATCAGTAAAAATTAACCCAAAAAATAGGATATTTTTAGTGCCAAATATTCCACGTTATATCGAAGCATCATGATCATTATTATGGGAGTCTAGCCTACATTTTGGTGCATCACACATTTTAGATAACCTAGTGAAGTGCACCACCATTGCGCATCACACATTTTAGATAATTTAGTGAAGTGAACCACCATTGCAGAGAGCATGCATGACATATTGGAGCTTTTTTTTGACATAGTGAATGGTTAGTTATTGAGCTTGCCCTGTATGTGTTAGATGTTAAATCTAAATATTTAACATTTAGGTTAGATGTCAAACTTAAAGAAGAAAGAAAGAAAGAAATTATTTTAACGTCCACGAGGTTAAAGATAGCCTATGGGACAGATTGTTTTTTCATCTCCTTGATGTATTTGGCCTTTTTTTGTGAAGCTTCAAAATAAATGCTCCCAATGTCTCGACAAACCCCTCACTAAATAGATTATCCCAAGAGCAAGCTGCCAGCATATCTGCATAACTTTCCATGTTGTTTTTGAAAGCATCACATTCTAAAATGAAATGTTTTTTTGTTTCCACTTTTTTGGAAGAACAAAAAATGCATATTTTTCCTTCCATACTTCCTTTGGCCTTTTCCAGCGCCTGTTTCACAACGAAGTTTATGAGAATTAATCTTTAACTGAGCAATAAGAATTTTGCCTCTCCAAAAGATATTGGCCTCTATGTATGCTTTTGTTTGATGACTATGAGTGGAATTAAACACTTCAATGTAGTAAGTTTTCTTTCTTCCTAGCTCCTTATTCGAAGTACGCTTGTGGAACTTTTCCATAACAAAAGCTTTTATCTCTTTTTTGTTTATGGGACACACGTTCAAACAAATACCCCATGTACTAAGCCATTTGTTATTTTGTGGCATCCAAGTTTTTTTGTTCTTGCACAATCTATCATTAAAGACAACCTTAGGCCATCTAACCTCTTCCATTTGCTTAATTATTTTTAAATACCTTATGACTCGCACCATAGCAATTGCTTCACTAGGAGCAATCCTTGTTTCACTTAACAAAATATCATAAGGAACTGCACTTTTAATCTTAAATTTGTTTGTAATCAAATGTTTCTGAATTTTCTCAATTTGTCTCCATTGCATGTCGGATGTACCGCTGGCCCATAGTTCACAACCATAGAGAATCATCGGAATCACTAGAAGCCCAAAAAGAGTTCGAGTGGTTTTCCAGTCCCATAACTTTGCCTCTTTACACCTATTTTGAAAAGCGTAAAATGCTTTCCAACACCCCAAAGTTCTTTTATTTCTACAACCATTCTAGCTTAGATTTTTGTTGAAGTCAATTCCGAGGTATTTGTAATACACAACTTCTTCTAGAATATTTCCTTCAAAGTAGAACTTATGCTGGTTATGTTTTCTTTTCTTAGAGAAGACCAATATTTTCGTTTTGCTGATATTGACTTGCATCTCCACACTTCTACAAAAATGCTCAAGGGATAGTAAGTGTTCTTGCAAACCAAGAGCCGATTTAGTAATAGAATAAGGTCATCTGCATACAAAAGAAGCCTTATAACAAACTTGCCCAAACAGATACCATCACCCCCTTGCGAATTTAACCACTCCTCAAGCTTGTCGATATATAAACCAAAAAGGGTTGGAGGCAATGGGCAACCTTGTTTGACCTTGATATCGCTTCTAAAACTTTCAAAAATGCCTGCTGAAGTTCTAATTTTGACTTTCACCTCTTCATACAGCCTATGCAATGTTGCTCTCAAATGTTTAGGAACCCCCAGTTCCTCCATTTTGTGCCAAAGCTTATCCCTAGGAACTGAGTCAAATGCTTTTCTGAAATCAACAAAGCAACAAAACACTCCTTCCTTTTTCTCCCAAACTTTTTCAATGATGTGCCTTAAAGTTATACAATGATCAACTGTGGAATGTTTAGGTCTAAAACCTATTTTCCCTTTAGCACGCTTTTCTATTTCTTCTACCGACTTGCTAATTTTGTTTTCTAGCATGCTTTCAAATAGCTTTGCAAACAAAGGGTTTATCATAATGGTCCTATAATTGGAGGGATTATTGAGGTCACTGTTTTTAAAAAGAGGTATTGTCAAATTGGTTGTCCAATCTGTGGAGAGTCCTTATTAAATGATGTTGTTGAAGACTTTTGTAATGTGAGGTGCAAGAATCTTTGAGCCCCACTTTAGATACTCTGCTTGGAGTTCAACTAATTATTTTGCTTTTCCAACACCCAACTTCTTGATACCCATCTCTACCTCTTGTACCGTGAAGAGTTCAGTGTCTGGCATAGTCAACCATTTAAAAGTTGTAATATTATTTCCAATTTGTATCTTTTTCTGTTGGAGCTCCTTCCAAAATAATTTGGGATTGTTTTTCCAAGGAATATTAGTTCTTCCCTCTTTGAAACCATCAAATGGCATTTTTCTTGCTTAATGATTGCTTATAAGATTTGAGCTTTATGTTATCTTTGCTTGACTCTTTCCACATTCTCATTGCCTTTTTGCATTCCTCATCAAACCAAGCATTAATCGGAAAGCAATTTATTTCAGAATTCTTAATTTTTTCTCTTTTACACTTTGCAAGTGCGCACTGAATTAAATGTTTTAATTCATGACTACGAAGGTTGTGAATTGTAATTTTCTCGTTCCTCTTTACCGTCATTTTGAAAGTATTACAATTTTCTGGGGCAAAAGAATTTTGCCCCGTGGGAGATTTTGTTGGACATGCTGAATTTTTTACTCTAAATATTTAACATTTAGCATTTAATAAATTTAATTTAATATTAATGTTGGTCCATGGTAGATGTGTAGGGGTAAATGTTTAACATTTAATATTTATATTTTGGCTCAAATAAAAAATAATAAAAGGTTAAAGGTAATAGAAAGCAATAATGGTGGAGATGTTGATGTTGTAGTAATGAAGTTTAACATTTTGAAATAATGGCCTCAAATATTTTATCATGACTCTGAAAAACTTGAAAATTTCAAAAGAAAAATGAAAACAAAAGTTTACAAATAAAACCCAAAATTAAAACAATGAAAGAAAAAACAAAAGAACAAAATTATAATATAAGAAGTGTATATATATAGAGAAAAAAATTAAGGAAAAAAAAAAATTAAAAAAAAAAATATTTTAAGGCAAAGCCTTCTTATAAAAACTACAAAAAGAGAAATTTTTGGGCCGACGCGTTTCGAACCAAATAAGTGTGGTTCATGATCAACGACAATTTATTATAATAATAATAATAATACATTAAAAAACATATTAAAAAAATCAATAAAATTCAAATTCAAAATAAACAATAATAAAAAATTAAAAAATTAAAAATAAAAAATAAAAAATAAAAAACCTTAAACAAAAACAATTATAAAAAAAAAATAAAAACATTAAAATAATAAATTTAAAATTTAAGATGTAAAAAAAATAAAATAACAAAAAATACACATAAAACAAAATAAATTCATAAAAAAATAATAATTAAAAAAAAAATATAAAAAAAAAAAAATTGCACCCCTCGGGCCCTAGGTGGGCTCAACCCGATTCTGAGAACTGGGTTAGTGGCTCCCCTGATTCTTGGAATCGAGTTGAGCCCGCCCAGGGACCCGAGGGGCCCCCGCCCTCGTGGCCCAGCGGGGGAGGTTTGATTCCATGTGATGCAGCGTTAGTTGCAAATATCCACAATATGTATACAAATGCATGTCATATTCATGTCCCAAGAATTTCAGTCATATACTTAGGAAAAACTGTCTTAAATCAAGGTTTAATGTTCCTTTACTAAATCTATGCGGAAACGTTTGATTTAATTATCCAAAATCTAAACTCTAATAAACCTTTGAGCGGAAACTATATGACCCTTCATATCTTTGGTTAACTCTTATTACCCGCGTTTATCAACCACACCATGGTTTTTAGACTTTGGTTAAACTTAACCCATAATATATTTATTCCACTTTATTTCTATTATAACTCTTGTATAATAGAAATTATACCTAAACCATTTAACCCTTCAATGCTTTACCATTCTGGTGATTCACATGACTTTGCACATTTACCGATGCTCAACATGTGCTTCAAATCTACACTGTTGATTTCTTCCTCCAGATCTAATGGACATCGCACAATCTCGTGCTCCAACTGTTGAAATTTGGTACCGGAGGACAGGTGGTTCCCTTAGGCTTTGATTTTTGCCCTACCTAGGGAAAAGTGTCCAAAAGATTTTAATTTTTCTCCTAAAGTGACTTTATAATTTTTATAAAGTTAAAATCTAACTTAAAAGTGACTTTAAGTGATAAAGATACTAAGTCTAATTTTAAGTGACTTTTATAAAGTCAATGAAAAATTAGAAAGGAAAAGTGACTTTGGAAATAAATGACTAAGTGGGTCTTTATTAAAGTGGGTGAATTAAAAAATAGAAAGTGAGATTTAAATGTGCATTTAATCTCAGCCATTGATCTAAATCTATTTCAGCCATTGGATTTAGAGATCACCCAAAAGTCACTTGGATCACCAAAAAGTCACTTGGAGTTATATTAAAGGAGGAAAAGGAGGAAAAGATCATTCATTCTTTCATGAGCAGATTGGGAGAAGGAGACCAAGTGAGCAAGGGAGATTTCTGGACAAGAAGGAGAAAGAGGCAGCAGTTTGGCACACATACCAGGCAGCTCTTCAGCAAAATCAGAACAGCAGAAAGACAAGCAGAACAGCAGCAAGAACAAGCAGAAAAAGCTGATTTTTTGTTGAAAACTGAGAAGTTTCCAGGTGGTCCGTTGTGCTGAAAACGGATAAGTTTGCTTGCTGAAAAAATTATTTTGCTGTAATTTTTGCTGAAATTTTTCTTGCTGTAAAAAGACATTTTTCAGAAATAAAGAAGAGCTCTCAAACTGGTTTTCCCCAAGAGTTGTAGGGGGTTTTTCCAGGGTCACGTTGACAAAAAATATCAGTGTTTTAATGTGTTTTAATGGCTGTTTATTACTGCTGATTTTTATTTCTGCAATTTCCAGCATTCTGTAAATTTTCCAGAATTTGTGTTTTCAGCAAAATTTATTTTTTCCAGCTTGTTGAATGTATGGTTATGGGAAAGGGCATTTAACTACATGGGAGAAATAAGGAGAAACTGAAAACCGGGGTGGGAAAACAGAAATTTTAACAGATTTGTTACGTACCAATCAATTTTCATGTACCAAGCCCAAGGGGCTTGTTTCAGACCATAGAGTGCTTTGACTAATCTACAGACTTTCTGTTCTTGACTGGCAACCTTGAATCCTAGAGGTTGTGTCATCTAGACTTCTTGTAAGTCACCATTCAAAAAAACACTCTTTACATCCATCTGATGAACTTTCCAATTGAACTGAGTTGCTAAGGCAAGGACAAGTCGTATGGTACTCATCTTGGCTGTAGGAGCAAAGGTCTCCTCATAGTCCATGCCTTCCTTCAGTGAGAACCCTCGAGCAACAAGGCGAGCTTTATACTTGTCTAAGGTTCCGTCAGCTTTGTATTTTACTTTATACACCCATTTGCAGCGAATGGGCTTCTTCCTTGCATGAAGATCAGAAAGGGTCCAAGTGTGATTCTTCTGAAGACTCTGGAATTCAGCTTCCATAGCCTATTCCCACTTAGGTGTACCCTTAGCCTCTGAATAGGTTTGAAGCTCAAAAACACTATGTAAGTTAGCCATAAGAGCAAAATTTACTGTAGGTTGTTGTTTGCTCTTATTTCGGAAAGTTTTACCTTCAAGGAGCTCATTATCCCGGAGATCACCAATAGTTTTAGCCCACCATTTAGGCCGGAGAGTAGAAGAACTAATATCTGGAGTAGGTGGAGGAGGCTCAAAACCAACATGAGTAGCGAGAGGAGGATTATTTTCCGGAGGGAATTTAGGTAGTGTATCATCAAATACTGATGTTGCATCATTCTTCCCATCAGATGGACCTAACAGAAGAAGATTATTGGGAGGCTGATCCTTAGAGCACTGCTCAAAAGGAGGGGACTAAAAGAACCCTCTGTCTTCATCAAATACTACGTCCTGACTAAAGATAAGACGATCAGTATCTAAATCTTTCAGCCTATAGGCCTTGTGGTGATCATTGTACCCTATCATCATGAGTTTCTGGCTTTTGGAATCCAACTTAGAGCGCTTAGCAGCTGGAATTCAAACATATGCAACCGAGCCAAACACTTTGAGGTCACTAATCTTAGGCTTACAGCCAGACCAAACCTCTTCTGGAGTCTTCCCCTTAACACCTTGAGTAGGTGATCGGTTAAGGAGGTAGACTACAGTAAACACTACTTCAACCCAAAATTTGTTCGGAACACTCTTGCATTGTAACATGGAACAAACCATTTCAACAACCGTACGGTTGTGACATTCGACAACACTATTCTGCTGAGGAGTGTAGGGTGTAGTTAACTAGCATTTGATGCCATGGGTATCACAGAAGTTGGAGAAAGCAGAAGAACAAAATCCCCCCCCCCCCCATTTATCTGTCCTAAGAGTTATTACAGCCACTCTTTTTCAGCTAAGGACTTAAACTTTTGAAAGATACTAAATACATCAGATTTATGTTTAAGAAAGTACACCCACATCTTTCCACTGAAATCATCTACAATAAGCAAAAAATATTTGCAACTAGTAACTGAAGATGTATTCATAGGACCACAAATATCAGCATGAATTAACTAGAGTACCTTAGATTTGCGCTAAGATTCTCAATCCTTGAATGAAGACCGATGTTGCTTGCCAGCTTGACAGGCGCCGCACACTCCCCATTGTTGAGTCTGAATATCAGGTAACCCTGACACAAGTCCCTCCCGAGATAACTGAGAGAGATACTGAATGTTGAGATGCCCATATCTCTGATGCCACAGAGTGCTTACGGGAGAAACATGAGCTGCTAGAGCCACTTCTAGAGAATCACCAGTGTCAAGAAGCCTGTATAGACCATGATCCTCTAGGCCAATAGCAACCGTAAGACGATTTTCCCTATCAATAATGGAACACTTGTGCACACTAAACACTACATCAAGCTGAGGAGAGTTCCTCATAGTCTGGCTGACAGACAACAGATTAATTTCCATACCAGGAACATAGTACACATTTAGGAAGATGAGTGTGCGCCCATCAGACTGGATCTAAACTGTAACTCTGCCAACCATGGTGTACTCTTCACCTCTGCCAAATACCACAGAATCACTAAAAGATGAGAAGTCAGTAAACCAGTCACGCCTATGAGAGAAATGACGTGATGCACCAAAGTCAATGTACTAGTCAGAAGACGGGACATGATCTGAGGACCTCTTAGCCATAAAGGCGTAAAAGGCAGATTCCTTCTGCTCAGAATGTTCTGCAACATTCGCTTGCTAATGAGACCCTCCCTACTTAGGACTAATATTTGGCAGCAAAAGCATTTTCTAAGGAGGCTGATGAAGCACCACTACCAAATAGTTGTTTCCAACGATCCTACTGCAGGAATTTGGTGCGTAACTCCGGAAACTTCAGATCAACATTAGTGGAGGTAATGTTGAGTGTTTCTATGAAGTGCTCATAAGGCTTTGGTAGACTTTTCAGAGTGATGACTACCATATCTTCTTCCTCCATGGTCCAACCAATGGCTTCAGGCTGATCTTCAATGTCTTTAATCTTGTTAAGATGTTCCTGTCAAGACATACGTTCATCCATCATGATGGAGAAAAACTGATTCTTTAGAAAGAAAGCTCTACTCTTGTCGGATGTCTCGTGCATTTCCTTCAACTGTTGCCAGATTTCGACAGTTGTCTTGCAAGAAGGAATCTATGGTCGCTGATCATTAATCACAGAGAGTTTGAGAAGCATAACAACCTCTCGATTTCGATCATCAAACTTATCTTGATTTGTACCAGGTGTACCAAAATTGAGCTCTTTGCCCAAAACAAGCTGGTCAAGACGCCTATATTAAAAAATGGTCAACATTCTCTGTTTCCAGATGTTATAATTGGTGTCATTAAAGCGTTGAATGCCTTCCAACATCAGATTGGTTAGCAAATCCATCTGCACGTTTCCAAGACACAAAAAACACCAAAGGAATCTGGCACGGATTTCAATGTCGATGCCGGCTGATCCAGACAAAATCTAACAGGTGCTAGTACAAATAGAACCAGAAATCGTTCTGAGAAGCTTAGGCAAGGAGAAACTTGGAGGATATTTGTATGCCCAGAAACTAACGTGTATGCAATAAAAATCTATGTTTTCTGAAGAATAAAAAAAAACATATACTGAGAAATTGATACAGGCAACTTACCAGCAATTCGTGGTCTCCAAAATTACTTCTCTATGCAAAATACAAGCTATATAACATACCAGAATTTACGTTGACTATTCCCCAAAAATACATAACCCACCAGGATAGTGAATATGGGCCCACGTGCTATCACGTCCAGTTTCAAGATCTCCAGATTGACAAGATTCGGTCCCCTTGAGAACGTTGCCACGACATGCAACGGCTTGTCGTTGAATGGTTGATGATCTTGCGAGACAACAATGACAAAAAGGAAGCAAAGCCGGAGACTCGCTTTGTCCAGTCGAGCACCGAAACCGTTGAAGAAGATTCGTCCTGGAATTCGAACCAGGAACCTGTTGTTCCTCCGCCGAATGCCTTTTTGTTAATGCATTGCAAATCTACTGTGTCAAATGTCGTCTTCGTGATGCAGTGCTAGACGGACTTTTTGAAGCCTTCGCTATGGATGTTTTCCGGCTTGACGTCCAGCACAGTGTTGCCGAGACATTTGATGGCTATCAACCTCGGTCTTTAAAAAATTTTATAATTGTCACTGCCTTGAGGGTGCAATGAAAGGCTACCAGTCTCGGTCTTGCCGCGAATTGCCGCGAAAGGTCGTCGGTCTCGTAGTGGTGACATTCGTGGTGTTTTTCACCGACAGCTGACACTGGGAGGAGATGACGATGATTCCAACTACTGGTGCCACTGCTGTGAAGTGACGATGATGCCGCTAGTCTCTAGAAACGAGATCCAGTGCCCCCATTGTAATGGCAGCTTCGTGGAACAGATCCAAGGTTAGACATGGCGACAGAGGGTAGCTTCGCCGATTGTAGATCCATCACGATTGGTGGCTCTGTCACTTTAGAAGTCTCTAGTCACCACGACTATCAACACTTCAATTTGCTTATGATACAAGACCCAGATTTGCAACAAGGTTTTACCATGCTTCGAAAGAGGTGAAGTAACTTCTGGCTGCAGTAGAAGGTGGAATCGAGTAGGTTGCAAAGCCTAACCTCGCACAAAAAAATCCACACAGTAAAAAAAAATCCAAGTTCGAACAGCGTCAAACAGCGTCTGGTCCAATGAGGAGTAGTTCGAGTCTATCCAGCACGAAGCATGAGGGGAGTGTATCGAATCTCTCGGATGACACCAGAAACCCTCACGAGACCACTAAAGGACAACTCAAACAGCGAGAAAGCAAGCACTCAGATGAAACAATGGCAGTTGCAATGATGCAGCAAATTCAAACTCCTAGATAGCAATTTCGAAATGAAGCACGAAATTTCACACAATAAAAAATTATTTCGAAAAAATACCCAAGCTCTAATACCATAACCAATGAATGAATTGAATTGAATTGATTTATAATGAGTAGTAAAGCTCAATAAATAATACAATTGTATTTACAGAAACAGCAAGTTTCTACTAAGAAAATAGAAACAACAAGTTTCTACTAAGAAACTGCTAATTAAGATCACAGATGAGCATTAAACTCTAAGATAGCATTATTCTAATAGCCCTCAATTTTTGATTTGCAAAAAGAACAGCATAAATGAGGGTTATAGAAGAGGCCATATAGAACCGTTTCATAAGGTTGACAAGTATTTGAAAGATCCATTGTATGTAACAAGTACTTATAGTGTTAACTGACATCCAATTAAAGAAGGTTTCTTCCTATAGGATCGCAGTCACATAAGAGACTCAGTTTCAAGTTTCTACATAAAAGTTATTGTTATTGTGCATTATTTGACAACTAAAAGAAGACAACAAAGAGAAGTTACCTCCCTCCAACATAAAACAAATAATTGACCCATACACATATGTAGTTGAACAACCCAAAGGTTTATCTTTGATTTAGAAGATACAACATTCCACTAAGCTCGTCCGAATTCTCCCCTTCCTAAATTTCAAGGATATCATGCCTCATCCAAGCAAACTCCAAATAGATAACATAAATTTAAGATGATCAAATCAAGTCTCTTTCATTCCATTGTGAATCTTCATTGGTGGAATACATGAAATAACAACAATAATTGTTGATTTGCACTAGTTATAGTTCTGTCAACAAAGGAATTGTTAAAATCTACAATCCTCTACCCCAAATTGATGACCCTTACAGTCAACTTCAAGGGACCAAATGCTTCACCAAGATGTACCTCACCTCATAGTATAATTGATTTCATATGGAACATATAGGTGGAACCTACAATGTTATGGAACAAAAATTGTAAGCCCAAGTTTGGTTTCTATGAGTAAATGGTTATGTTTATTTGTCTCACGACTGCCCCTTCTACCTTCATGCAAAAAATCAATGATGTTTTCTTCACACACTTTGATAAGTTTTCCAATGTTCACTTTGATGTCATTTTGATTTTCCATGGAACTTGATCTAATTATCTACAACATGTCAACAATTTTGGACCTCCTTTAACAACACGGATTGCATGCAAAAACAAAGAAGTCATTCTTTGGCCAAACATATGTCCAATGTGTGATTTTGGTGATTGATGAAACACAAGTTCACATAGATGCAACCAAAGCCCTTGGTTTGAAATAGAAGTCTATGCCTACCAATTCTATAGTTCTAAATCATTTCTCAGAAGGCATAAATTATTCCTAGAAATTCGTTCACTGCTACTCCATATTTCTTTTCCATCTAATCAAGCTTGCAATTAGAAAGCTCCACTGGACTTCTAAAGTAAAATTAGCACTACATAAGTTGAAGGATGTTGTTTGATCACCTTGATCCCTGCTCTCCCAAATTTGCACAAATATATTGAGAATGATACAAATGACTTATGCCACAAGCATTTTTCTTAAGCAATGAGGACATCCAATAGCATATCATTCAAAGACCTTGTCCCAAACAACTACAACATTTACTACAACGAATTTTATGCACTAATCCAAGTCCTCAAGTAATGGTGGAATTGTATCTTTGGTTATGAAACTCTCCCACAATGATCATCAGTTCCTTTAGTTTTTTAATTCCTAATTTAAAATTCAAGATCAAAGACATTTCAAATGGGTTTATAATAATTATATTTAATTACTAAATATAAGAAGAGTAAATCAAATAAAATGGTTGAACTCCTAAGTGAACCCACAACTAAAGTCCTTTTTATCTAAAGCTTTATGATGCAAAAACCTAAAAGAGTAAAAAAGCTTAATATGCTACATAGCATTACTATGGTCTAGTTATGGTCTAATCATGAAATTCATCTGGGAACCCATCATAGTTCATCATAACACCTATAATATACTACTCAATTTAGGATGACTTTCATTATGTTGTAACATTTTATTGTTAAAATATTTTTTCCAAAAAAATATTGAAAATATTTATTTTTGCACTTTGTAAAAGTTCAATATATAACTTTATATTAAGAAAGTGTTATATATTAAACTAGTTTGTAGAATTAATATCATTTTCTAAAGTCTATTTAGATAAATGAATAAAGAGCTCTTTGGCTAAAGCACATGTTCCTTTCAATGACCTCAATTCATGTAAGGATCAAGGGGTGTAAATAAAAAGCATAACGGGAGGAGGGGGGATCCGCGATCCTTGCCAACTCCCTTAGTGGTTTCCAAAACCACTACACCTCCCTGCTAACCGCTTATGGTTTTTGCTATACCACTTTCCAACTTAATCACATGGTTCAATCATTTCAACATTTACATTGAACATGGTAAAATATATTAAGTTTGTATGGATAGATCGTAATTATGTGGACTCGGTCATGCAACAATTTACCAAATCATCTTCACCTTCCAAATTGGCACCTCCTTGTATACCATGACTCAGATTGTGTAATTCAAGCAGCGCTGCAAGTAAATACGTTTCCCATTCATTGTGTGTATTGTCCGCTGTCAAGGGCTAAGCAGTCTGTCATAAGGCATTAAATGCCCAGTACATGCATGTTCTATAACAAAATATAAAGTCCGTCCAGTGGCTACATAAATTAAAAATAAAACAGTGTGTTATTTTGTTATAAAGCATGCATTTACCAGGCATTTAATACCCTATGGCAAGCTGGTTAGCCCTTACCATACAAAAATAGCTCCAAATTCGGATAACAATAAGGAAAAGTTGGGTTGGTTTTATAAAGGTCACCTCAGTTTCATTCCAGCCAGAGTGACTCCAAATTCGGATAACAATAAAGAAAAGTTGGGTTTTATAAAGGTCACCTCAGTTTCATTCAATTTTTTTCGATACCAGAGTCGCTTAGAGGACCTGAAATCACCTGAAATCGTTGTGGCACTGAGGGGAAATTTTGAAGCCTTTTTGTTGGATCTTCTGAAGACACCTCTACACCACTCTCTCAAATTGCCCCTTCGACTCTTGCAATCCTATTTTTCTTCATTAATGGTTTGAGTTCAATTATAATAAATTGCAGTCGCAGTACACAGTGATGAACATCAATGCAGCTCATAGTATGTGGTGATAGCGGATACACTATTACAACGAAAAGGGTAAATTCAAGTATTGGAAATAGAGTGCTTTATGCTTCGCAATATAGTTTGCAATCTAATCAAAGGTTTTCATTCAACTAACCTTAATCAAAGAATGTCACTGGGATCTGCGCCTTGGGAACAAAAGAGTAGGTAAGTGTTCATCAAATGCTCAAGGATATGGACAAAGAAAATCAAGGAACACGGCTTATCATGATGATTAAGATGAAGCGCATAGTTTTATCAATCAAAGGCCAATAAAATCTAATGATACTATTTTGTAGGGTTTTCTTGGGACAAATAATTTTAGGATTTGGAACTTAAAATTGTTGCACGCTGTGTTAGTGTCCAAAAATTTATGTGGAAATGAGTATATGTGGCATAATTAGTATTAGTATAGATTTATTTTAAATACGGATTTAATATGATTTAGAAGGATTTAATTTTTTCATTGTGTAATTTCTTTTATAAATAGACATTATTTAAATATTTTGTATAGTTATTTAAAAAAAAATTGGAAACAATATGAGCAAAATTTCAATTTTAATAACAGATTAATAGAGTTACACATTATACTAGGCTATAGAATGAGCTTCTCAAATTAACAAAATCCCTGTAATATAAGAGATTCTTACTAAATTGATTCACCAAATGAAACAGTTCCAAAGCTATAAAAAAAACCTTTTGAAAAATAACTTTAAAAAGTAAGCTAATAATAGATAATTAAAAAAAAAAATTCCAGATTTGAAGGAGCAACATTCAATGTAATTCCAGATTTGCAGTGATTGAAGATCGTGAGTCAGTGAGTAATTTCGTGATTTGAGGACATTTCCATATTTTCAGGGATCCAACCAGACTTTTTAGGCAGCGTTAATAGCTGGCATTATATGCAACATATGTGAATTCAGTCACATTTCCATATTTTCAGGGATCCAACCAGACTTTTTAGGCAGCGTTAATAGCTGGCATTATATGCAACATATGTGAATTCAGTCCATATTTTTAGGCATTCGATTTCGATTCTTTTTAGTATATTTCTTGTAACAAATTAGAAATTTTTGTTTATTTTTTGTTTATGGTATTTTTGTTTATTTTTAGTCTAGAGTTAGGATTTAATCTTCAAAGCTAGTTTTAACTTGAGAATTATATTTTTCTATATATTTCAACATTTTCAATGTAGTAGTTGTTGATTCTTGGATCTAAGATATTGATATTTTTTTGTAATATCTTAATATTCCAAAGTTAATCAAGGAGTATTGGTTTCAATTTATAACAATATTGTTTCATATGTAAGTGATTTCTTGTGTTACATAGTCTTTTCTTAGTACATTTAAGATTGTGTTAATCATTGGAAGAGACTTGGTTAAGGATTAGCCTCCCTTGAATCATTTGGCAAAGTTATTTCCAATACTTAGTAAACTAAATGAACGATTTGTTTTTATTAGTTCCTCTGCATAATAGATTGTTGCCTTCTAGACAATTCATATCTAAAATAATGTTTAAGTTGTGAAGACCCTTCTACACACTTTTTGTTCTTGTTGGATAATAACAATATTTAGAATGAATGTGTGTATTGTCTAATATCATCTTAATTCTTTTATCAACATGCTTCAAGATTTTTATACTGTTATTGTTGGATCTCAACACTTTGGTTATACTTTAGAAAGAAATAGTTTATTTATATCAAGTCAAGGATTTTATTCCTGAAGCAACCATCATTAAAACAAATCTTTCACCTAGATGCGTTGACACAATTCTTTAGCTAGGAATTGTCACCAAAGGACAAGACATTACATGATGAGTTCACCTTATTTCAATTGGATCTACCCATCTTCCTCTTATCAAGGAGGTCCATTCATCCTATGAGGACAATTTGGTGTACAAAACACTACACCAATACTTACTTTGGCCTTCTATGTAAACAAAAGATGAATATTAATAACATATGGAGACGTTCACAATATAGCCAACGCAGACCTACCAACAACATGCTTGGATTGTACTACCATTTGTTAATGTCCTCCCAACATTAGAATCCATCTCCACGAATTTGATAAATGGTTTACTACCCACTCAATAAAAACATAATTACATCTTTTTCGTGGTATATAGATTTTCCAAGATCACAATTTTAATACCATACAACAAAACTAATGAGGTGCCTACAACTACAACAATTTTTTCCCAACTTGTTTGGAGCTTTCTACATTATCATTGAACATTCTTAATCACCACTAAATGTTTCCCATTAAGAATTGCAATTTTTTTTTTAACTTTAGGCTCTTAGCATGGATTCTTTATTCCATATCATTCACAAATTTATGTTCAAATTAAGGTAGTGAACACCACCTTAGTTTTGTAATCACCTAAAATCCAAACATACAACTATGTCCATCAAATCATGCTTTCAATAATCAATACAAAAATATTCAACTAATTAGCATACAATTTTCGAGAACTTAAGAAGAGAGTAAGACTTAACTATAAAGCAAAGATATACCTTATTGGAGATTTTGGAGTTGTGACACTTTTTGAATTCTTCTAACCATAACAAAGTTTTGGGAATGACTCTCCACCCAAGTGTGGGGTCAGCTGCACAGATTCTTTTTAAAACTATTCATGCCCAAGCCCTCAATCAACTACTCAGAACCAATGAATCTTTTGTCTCCTAGCATTCTCCTCCGAAAGAATGAATGAATGCTTCTCTTCTCTCTTTTTAGCCATTAAATAGAACAAATTGTCCAAAAATGTAAAGGGGATTGGAAATGGGGATCCTCATGCACAAAATCCATGTGTCACCATAACTTCTATTTTTCTTTGCCTTAAGCTTTCCTTACCTCAACTTTTTTCTTAATTTAACTCTTGCTTATTTTATTCTTTTTTACTTTTTGTTAACTTTACTTATTTTTATATATTTATTTAGAACTTCAATTTATTGTTTATTATTTTATTTATTTACTATTATTATCTTTTCTTTATTATAGTGTTTTATTATTTATATATAATATTATTTCCTTTACTTTATATTATTATTATTTATTGATATATTAATACGGGGCATTATAATTGTATGGTCTTCACATATACTAATGATAAAGCAAATGATCAGATAAATACTTGCATATCTTGTAGCACAACCACAATGGAGCCACTAATGTATTTAAGTCATTCACCTCTCGATATTTGTTTTAGCATCTAATGTATTTCTCTTAATGATATTCCAATTACTTTTTCAACTCCATCTATATCTCACTAGTAAATGAAGCAAAAAAACATTTATTCTTTTGTAAGAAATTGGTTATGATCCACACCAAATTTCATCATGCAATTCAACAAAAATAGGCTAATTATAAGGTGCTCCATGCTTAACATGGATTCCTTCCACATGTTTAGGTTGGTGATAGAGTCTAGGTACATTTAGACAAACAGTGTTTCAGAAACAAATAAGATCACAAGCTCAAGTTCATTTAATATGATCCTCTCATCATAATACAACAAATGGCTCCTAACACATTCAAGTTGGACCTTCCACTTCAACATGGTATCTATGATGTGGTGAATGTAAATGAATTGTTGTGTAGTGCAACCCATTTGGAGAAATCTAGCCCAATCATAACAACCACAATTCTAGATTTTTAGTGCTCCCTTCATGAAGATGTTCTTCTGGATGTCAACACCATACCCAATAAGTGTCATCAAATCACAACACACTTGGTGGGGCGCAAGGGCTCTTTGTCCGCTCAAGTCAAATCATTTCCCAATGAGCATTTGACTTAAACAAAAATTAGGGTCATTTTTTTCAAAATAAAGAGGGATTCCAAATGAACATTTATGCATCACCTTTTCATATTCAACAAAAAAAATTAGGGACAATTTCATCTCAATGAGGAATTGATGACACTAGGCCTAGTGAACATCTCAGCATCACCTTTTCATCCTAAAAAAAATAATGAGACAAATTTCTCTCAAAAAAGAGGAATTGATGACACTATGCCTAATGAACATGTTTTTTATTTGTAATTTTGTATTTGCACTTATCCTCTTTTATTTCTCTCTCCCACTTTATTTTATTGGAGACTTAATCAACTTGAACCACTTTCCACATAGATTTGCATATTATATATAATAATGCAAATGTCTTTGTGTGTACAAGTTTGACAATTATCTTCTCATACTTCCATACTTCTTTGTTATATTTTTGTGTTATCTTCTGGTATCATTCATATCATATCTATACCAATTAATTAAAACTTTGATCCTTTTATGATTCACCTCCTCATGTCCAAGGGCTATTAAACACACATTTTAACACCTTCACATCCTCATGCACTATGTAATGTCCTTAATACTACCATTAACCAGATCGGTGTCCCCATCAGTCATAATAATTAAACAAATTAGGACTCTCACTGGCTATACTTCAAAATTGATAATGCCACCCTATGGTGAGTGCACCATATCGAACATAATAAGTCTTGTGCTATCAATTTTTATGTTCAAATATAATTTTTGGGCAAACAAATCCATCAAAACTTTTAACCTTGGAATTGACAATGAGACAAAGGTGATTATGAAATGATATGTGCACATGCCTTTAAATAAATGGAACAATCACAACATCATTTGTAACGCACAACATTTGTATTTGTTAAATTAATTTAGTTCAAAATGTAAAGCCTCTTAATACATTGCTCCTATGGATACTCATTACTTAAGAATCACAATTGCTCATCCATAGACATTCTATGGATATCTTCATAAATAATGACTCTGTGACTTATTTCACCATTCTTTTTATAACCTAGTCTTACATTTTCATAAATTAATATTACATTATCATATGATTAAGTGCTTCATAAGTCAATAAAATGCCAAAAAGCTCCCTTAAACTTAACTATATATGAAGTAAAAAAAATAACAAGACATTTAAAAACACAAGATCAAATCATGACTAACTTGGAGTGATTCAGATTGGATCATTATATTATTTGTGAACCATCTTGATGTTATGAAATTGGAAAAAAAGGAGGAATAAGTTCACATGACCTATTTTACCGGTAGGTCCCAGTTTGATGAATTAGGGTCTTAAACATTCCAGATGTAGATTGAAGCATTGAAAGATAATTTTTGGGGATAAAATTTTACCACTTAAGTGCAACAGCCTAGAGCACTATTTTACACATAGATACTTTTCCAATGATGCAAGAATCAATTCAATCAGAGTTTGTATGCAAAAGTTATGTCACCCAAAGGTTGACCTTTTAACCACCATGATTCGAGAGGATGCCACATTAGCCCCCATTATGCATGGAAAATGGGATATCCACATGATTATGATGAATAAGACTCTAAAAGAGTCGACATTGTAACTCTAGTAAAGAGTTGGAGTCAAATTTAATTGTATTTTGTTATAACTCGACCACTAATGTTACGAATAAAATATATATAAATAATATAAATATAAGTAATGAGGATAATTGTAATAATGATTAATTAATTAGTAATTAGGTTGAAGAAGCATGTCTAAATGGGGCATGACTCTCCATGAAGAGGCACTTGCCTAATATACAAGCAGGCTCCTCAGTCTCATTGTATCATATTCTTATTCATACATTTTAATATATATTCTTGTATCTTCAATGGAGATCTTTAAAATCTTTTGGAATGTTTAACTTGCTATAACGAACCTTCTTTGTTACATTGGTATCAGAGCATTTCTCTGAGCAGACAAAATTTGTTCGTTACATTGGTATCAGAGCAGTTTGATCTTGTGGCTACTCCATTGTTGCATAGAGTCACGCTCTCTGATCTAGGCCTTTGGCCATCAAGGTTTCGTCAACATTGTTGTCATCAAGATTGGAGCGTTTCGCTACACGTTTGGAGTTTCTCCGTTGCTAATTCGTCAGAGGCCATTCGCCACTTTTTTTTTAATATTCAAATAAAAAAAAATTAATTGAAAAAAACAATAAAAAATAGATTATTAGGAAAGAAAAAAATAGATTATTGAAAAAAAAAATCATAATAAAAAGGAAATATATATATATATATATATATATATATATATATATATTATATAAATATAAAATAAAATAAATAAAATAAAAAATAAAAAATAAAAAAATCTCTCTCACACACACATATATATATATATGAAAGAAAAATTGAAATATAAAAACTAAAACAAAAATGAAAACCTAAATAAAAAATAAAAATAAAAAGTGTACTTGTAGTCGTCCTTAGTCAGACAAACTCACGTAGGCCATCCCCATGCTGATTACAGCCACCACATTGCGTATCAAAGTGATGCCACCATCAATTTTTCAGCATTAGCCTACAGAGCTGCGAACGACAAGACAACACCATCGTGCCAGTTGCTTGCTGCAACATAGACTTTCAACTATCTGCAGTGCTCGACAGCAGCTTGTAAACTGCAAGATCAAACTAAAGAACAAAGAGGCCATTGGCTCTATGCAGTAGTGGAGTAGCCACAAGATCAAATTGCTATGATACCAAATGGAATGAACAAAGTTTGTTCTTCGAGTCAGGTTTCCAATCCGTTGTCGACCTATTCCCTCCTGCTAGAACTGCCACTGTCAACTATTCCGAATGACCGTTTGTCATTGCTCGCTTTGTCACTCTATCCTCCACCATCTTTTCTCTTCCTAGTTGCCCCTTTCCAACTGTCACATATATTCGTTGACTGGTTAATTAACACATCAATATATATATAGTTGTAACATTAATTGTTATATAAATTTATAATTATATAACTAATTAATATTTAATCCCTATATAGTATAATTAATATTAATTATATATATATACATATTTAATTACTTATAATTATTATATTATATATAAAAAAATAGAAAAATAAAAAAGGACTTCAAAAATATATATTAAAAAAATAAAATAAACAAAGTCCATAAAAAAGAGCCCAAGTCCACTTGATAAACACAAATGGAGTTTAATGTGGAAATAAAGGAAGGAAGATTTCCGAAAACTTCACGTAATTATGCTTCAATGCTATTTAGAATTAAATGGTCCATTGCGGGAAAATGTCACTATTGCTACCTCAATGCCTAAACTTGCAAACCAATTAGTGATCCCATAGTCAAATATAATCAAAAAATTAGACTATTTTGGAAACAAAAGATATGACCTAACCAATTTACAGTTAAACATTGAGGATTATACATTTATATCACACTTCTCAGTTCAAACTGTATGGAGCGATCAAGGTGACATTATTTTGGGTTCACCTTGGATGGAGACCCTTGGTTCCTTCATCCCGAATACGAAAAAGAAGATTTTAACATTTTCTTACAAAAAGAAAAAAATAACACTACAAGATCTTACAGTGAAGCCGAATTCAATAATACCATAGGACAGAAGATCTTTCAAAAGTAATCTTCCAAGAAGATAAAAAAATACTACAAAATGTGCAAAATAAAATTGACAAAATCACTGCTGATAGAGATGAAAAAGTTTTGCAACTTAAGGATCATAGCAAAAAATTACTAACAAAATTAAAAAGATTAAGAAGGACAAGAAGTCGTTAAAAGACAAGTTAGAACATTGTATTCAAATGGAAGTCTCAAAGTCGCCAGTCGCCAGTCGCCACATCCCCAGTTGAAGATAAAGAAACAAATACTGAACCAGTCAATAACAGAACTCAAGAAGAGAATCAATTAGTTGAAGGAAAAACACACTCACGTGTTACAATCCAGATGATGAAAATTCCAGACGAAGATTTTGTACCTAACTCAACAACAATAGTACCAGAAGGAAATCAAAAAAAATCCACAGACCTAATAAGGGAAAGTAAAACCAAAAAAGTTCCCCATTGACATATGAATCATGAAAGTAGACAACTCAACCAAGTTATGTATCATGACCATTCAGAACAGAAACAACTAAATGATGTTCCAAAGAATATTGATGTAACCTCAATCCAACCATATGATGACAATTCATTATGAAATTCCAATGATCAGAACATTCCACGAAAGATTAATCTAGGATGGTATGATCCCTTCTTAATGCAACAATTTTTTTTGTCACGTAGAAGATCATATCAACTTGTATCAACAAAGATGACAGTGCTGAGATGAGAAGACATTGAAACTGAAAAAGAGATTAAGCCTTTTGCATCAACAAGCTTTGAGGACAAAGATTTTTTGAGGAGGAAGGCAATGTTACAAATAAAATATATATAAATAATATTAATATAAGTAATGAGGATAATTGTAATAATGATTAGTTAATTAGTAATTAGGTTGAAGAGGCATGTCTAAATGGGACATCACTCTCCATGTAAAGACACTTACCTAATATATAAGCAAGCCCCTCAGTCTCATTGTATCATCATTCTTATTCATACATTTTAATTATATTCTTGTATCTTCAATGGAAATCTTTACATTCCAAGTCTTTTGGAATGTTTAACTTGCTATAACGAACCTTGTTCGTTACATTGGTATCAGAGCATTCCTCTGAGTAGACTAATTTTGTTTGTTACAATTAGGAGGATAAGGGGTTCCATTTTATTTGAGTGCATTTTGTTCCATAGACCAGCAAAGTAGCTAAGAGTGGAGAGAGAGAGATAAAACAAAGACAATTTTTCCTCTGTAGTAGCCCACAAGCCATACATCTCACTAATTCGTACTTGCATGCATTTCCATTCAGAGAAAGAGAGAGTAGAGCAACCTCACCTTCTAGTTGGGTTTTCTTCTGAAAGGGTTTCCCAGATCATATCTTACGTTCATTGTGTTTTGGGATTTTTATTTCATTGTTCTTTATTTTTCATATTTTATCTATTGCATGCATAAACATAACAATAATTGATGAATCCATAAATCTAAGGAAAAATTAACCCTTAGTGTAGATTTCAGATTTTCCAATATATTTTGGTTGATCTAATGTGACAAACTATCCACTAGAATATTCAAAGTAGCTTACAAATCATATTGGTATCAGAGGAGGTATCTTTGGGTATTTTGTGGGAATTTGCAAAGAATCCATATTAGTTTACACAAAAAGTTGTAAAACCCCAACCATGGTTGACGAATCTATTAATAGCCCCCAAGATCTGATAGAGGAGAGGTTCTCCATGATGAGAGAACATGTTACACGTGAATTTCCTTATGATGGTTTTGGCAAACAAGTTGGGAATCAAAGAAGACAAAGGTTCCATCTCATAGGACAATATGGAGGGAAAACCAGGGGGATCAGGAAGAACGAGAGAGAAGCTCAAAATGAACATGAAAAGGAACAACCCAATTCAAGTATTGTGAACCATTCATAGTTCCTAGTCAAAATGGAAGTGAACGTCAACATCAAGCCATATCAAAGAGAGACTAGCACTTTGAATTTGAATCAATTTTTGTCGCAGCTAGAGGTTTATTTTAGTTTTCAATACATAAAGGAAGAACATAAAATTTTGTTTGTTCAATTAAAATTAGAGGGCCATGGACTGACCTGATGGAAATTCCACATACAAAATTTGAGCTTGGAGGGAAATCCTCTAGTGACTAAGTGGGAGGATTTCAAAACTCACATAAAGTCACAATTTTACCCTATCAGGTATGTAGAGGACTAGTGGATTTGATGGCATTTCCTTAGGCAGAGACATAGGCGGAGTGTAGAGTACACCACATAATTTAGAAAGATGGCCATAATGTTGGGTATCTCCCCAAAGGACCTAGACATACTCCTCAATTATATGGGTGCTCTACACATCCATCTGCAAAAACAAGTGATGTTCAAACCCAAAATAATAGATGAGGCTAGTGTACAAGCAAAATATCTGAAGAACATACGCCAAAAGAAAATGTAATCAAGTGGGTTAAAGAAAAAGAAGCACCATGAAGCTTCCAAGGAGAAAAAGAAATGGAAAGAGGGAAAAAACAAAAAAAAATCAAACACAACACACCAATACAAAGATCCCAACAACCATTGTAACATTAATGATCATACAAAGGAGAAGTCTTGGAAGGTGCATCTAGAGCTCAATCTGAAGAACCAAAAGAAAGATGCCAAAAATAAAAATCTAATGGCCACAAATTTGAGTAATTAGGTGGAAAACATATTAGAAATGAATGAGAAGATTATCTTTCCATCAATTCAGAAGGGGGTGAATCTGAGTAGCTTTCAACAACATGAAGAGAAGGAAATGATTGGACTCTTCCATATAAAGATACAAGTTAGGAAGAAAAAATTTGATGCTTTGTTCAACTCAGGATCACAAGAAAATCTCATAACGTAGATCTAATAAAGAAACTAGAACTAAAGACTCATTACCATCCTAGCTGATCTGAATGGAAAATGGCATCAACCCATGGTACTCATCCACACATATTATTCATCGACCCATGGAATTTACCCATGGTATTATAAATGACATCCACCCATGGTATTGTAAGTGACATCCACCCATGATATTCATTCACCCATGGTAATGGCCCATGGTATTGTGACATCCACCCATGGTATTCATTCACCCATGGAATTGGCCCGTGGTATTGTGAAATCCACCCATGGTATTGTAACTGAGAAATACTATAAGTAATAAGTCACATTTTGTAAAAGGACAGATTGTCCGCCACAATGTAGCCTTTACAGTTCAGAGGCATGTAGCCACCACATCTCTTCTCAGAGATAAGCTACCATTGCCTTGAAATGTTGGATATGTGCGGTGAAGAATTGTCCATCTAGACCGAAAGTGGCTGCTATTGCACAATCTAATGCGAAGAATGAAGAAGCTTCGATGGGGATGATGCAAATACTTGGTGCTGTTGCTGCTACAGAGGTAATCTCTCAGAGGGATCCTGAGAGGAACAGTTTGGAGTATGTTCGGATAAAGGTTGGGGGTGTTGATATACTCACTATGGTAGATAGTGGGGCTACTCACAACTTCATGGGTGAAGATACTGTGAGAAGGATTGCACTGAAATTTGTACCGGTGAAGGCACAAATGAAGATAGTGAATTCTCCTCCTGATTGTGTTCTTGGTGTAGCTGAAAAGGTGGACACAACACTAGGTAAGTGGACAGGGAAAGTTGACTTCACTATAGTGCGGATAGACGACTATGAAGTTGTGTTGGAAATGGAGTTCTTGAAACATTTTGATGCTATGATTGTTCCACATTTGAAGAGGTTGTACATTTACAATGGAAGGGAGGATGTACCCATTGGTGTTCCAACCATTGGAGTGACAAAGACTGATTGTAAGTTGGCAATGATGCAAATGGAGAATGAGAAGCGAATGGAAGATATGAGTAAGAGGTTGTCTATGCTTGAGACAAAGCTTACCGAGCAGTTATTGGTCATCAGGACACTTTCTGATAGTATCTTGGATTTGTCAAGAAGGCTAGAAGTGGTTGAGGATGATGATGATGATGATGAGGCTTATGTGAAGCCGAATGTCCGAGAGGAAGATCAGGTCACTTATATACAAAGGATGGAGATAGAAAATCCTGACAGATGGATTGAGATTATTAGTGAAGGTGAGCCTTCAGGCTCTACTCCCTCCACATCCTCTTAGAGGACAAAGAAGATGGGGCTCATTGTTAGCTGCTCATCGCAATGAGTCCTTGAAATAGGTTGAGTAGGTATGGCAGATGGTGCAGGGATGGCTTGGCATCAAGCATCATGACATGTTGCAGATGGATGGAGTTTCCATGGACCTGAGCATGGGTGAGATTCTTAGTGAGTCCAAGATGTGGCAGAATCCGAGATAGACTAGTAAAGGCATAAGGATGTTCACTCTCATGTCTTGAGCATGATAGTTGGATTAGCTACCCAACTAGTTCAAACATGGGATCCGGAAGTGCACAAAGAGATATTGGCATCAGGCAGGCAAGTAGGACAGTTAACAAGATGGGACGACACATGATGGAGATGGAAGTTCTACATATGTTGCAGGGATGGTTGTAGTGTGTGGACGAGTTGACATCATGAACCGAGGATGAGACAGTTGTTGATGTTGATCTTGGTGGATGGCTACCAGGATGGGATGTTGTCAAGGACAAAAATGATTTCAAGTGGAGGAGGATGTAAGGACCTGCAGTTCTTAGGCACGCCCACCCGAAGTGCGACCGAGTTCAATGTTGAATGAGCGAAGGTGAAAAGGAAAAGTGTGAGGTACTACAACCGAAGTGTGTGGAGGCATGTTATAACACGCATGAAAGGAGGATGGGTGAAGTGTTTATATGATGTGGAGAGCATGGGCTCAACCCACGGGCCGACCTATGATCCAAGCAAAGGCCGACATACATTATAGTGGAATTGCAATGGAGTAGGGGCATTCATTACATGGAGGACGAGTCGGCTTGGGCAACTCGACTCGCCCTTCCATCCGTATAAGTAAACAAATGTGTGGATTCATTTGGCATCAACTCATTCGATCTTCATAACGCATACAAGAGAAGTGTGAGGTAGAAAGGTTAAGCCGCAGCAATAGAGGAGGCACAGCTCTATGCGCCCATCCTTGGGCAAGGCCGCACAGTGGAACATCGCATGAGTTTGTATTGGTGAAGCTGTGGGTGAAGGCGCCGGTGTTCGGGCAGAACGTGGGTGAAGGCGTCGGGCGCCTGGTTGACACGGGTTCTTGGGTCGCTCGGGTGAGCGCCCGCTTGTCGTGCAAAACATAACGCGGTGGAGTATTGGTGAGACCGCTGTGCGAAGGTAAACGAAGGGTGACTCAGGTGAGGTCACCTGCCCATCGTGTGAAGGTTCGGTTGTGAATTTTGGTTGGCGGTTCGTGTGAGGGCGCGCCCGCCCAGCTTGGGCAAAGGATCTTGGTTATCACACGAAGTGGTGACGAAGTTGTAAATTTGGCTAAGTATGAAATTTGGTGTTTCCAAGTATACTTGTAAAGCTTTGTAATATTGAAAGATTGTATAACACATTATTCGGGCAAACTCATTGTTCATGGAGTTGCCCCTCCCTTTATACTGTGCAATTGTGTTCTCCATGTATAATTGCTGATGATAATGAATGTGTATGGGTGTTCACTGGTATAAAGAAAACATTAATAATACTTGGTTGCGAAACACAAATTAAGTAGGATAAGTGGTTAGGCGTAGTGCACGAACATAAGTATTGGTGAAAAGAAAATGTTCGGTGGTGTCGCACCTTGCCAAAAGCGGTTGAAAGACTACCGCCGGCCTGGGGGCGTGACACAACTAGTCGAAAAGTTTGATTAGTTCTAGCCAAAAATATGTTTTGTTATTTTTAAGAGAAAATTAGTCTATAAAAGTGCCCATGAGAGCTAAGTCAATTTGGATAAGTGTACTAAGGAACATAAACAATGATTAGATGAGTTGCTATATGCATATAAAGATGTGTTCTGTGAGCCTAAAGGGCTACCATCGAAGAGAGATGTGGAGCATGAGATCTAATTTTTGTTGTATCCTCCATTGCCAAACATTGGACTGCATAGGAAATCTATTATAGAGGAGAACGAGGCAAAGAAGCTACTACAATAGCTACTAGAACAAGGTCTTATTCAACTAAGTACTTCACTATGTGGGTCACCCATTATAATTGTGTCTAAGAAAGATGGGACTGCAACAATGCATTAATTATAGGGTGTTAAACAAAATTACACTTAGGAAGAGGTACCCCTTGCCTAGGATAGATGGTCTATTGGATTAGTTGTAGTATGCCAAATACTTAACCAAGCTGGCTTAAAGTCAATTTATCACCAAGTTCGAGTCAAAGAAGATACTTTGAAGACCGCCTTCAAAACCATACAAGGTTTGCATGAGTGGTTAGTGATATCGTTTGGCATATGCAATGGACCAACTACATTCTTGAGGTTAAAGAATAATGTATTATGCCATTTTATATATTCATTTTTTATTATTTATTTGGATAGTATGTTGGTATATAATGCCACCTGGAAGGAGCACATCTCACACTTGACGCAAATGATAGAGACATTGAAGAAACACCATTTGTTGGAAAATGTCAAAAAATGTGGGTTTGCACAATAATCTTTGGTGTATATGGGATATGTGATAGATGGAGGGAAGTTGAAAATAAATCTATGATGATGGAGGCCGTTATGAATTGGTTGGTTCCTACTAATGTTTCTTACATCAATAGGTTTGGGAAGTTGAAAATAAATCTATGATGATGGAGGCCGTTATGAATTGGTTGGTTCCTACTAATGTTTCTTACATCAATAGGTTTGTTGGGGCAGCACAATCAGGGAAAATTTTAAGAACCCCCCTTAAATTTATATGTATAATAAATGGGCGAATCTCCATGGTATATAGGAAAAATGGAAGGTGATTTTATCAATAATATAATATGTATATAATTTTTTGGCGAATCTCTCACCAGGCATGGCGAATATTTTACCCAATTATAAAATCTTGTAAGATCTTGGCAAGTCTTTCACTAAATAATAAAACTTTGTAAAGTCCTAGTGAATCTTAGCATTATGAACTCTTAGAGAATTTTTTGAAAAAGTATAAAACCATATATGACAACAGCCACATGGTGGCAATATCATTGTTTTTTTTCACATTTCCACGACATGGAACTTGTTTATAAAATTATAAAAAAGCCAACCAAGTCCCTTATAATATGTAGGTAAGCTTATAACAGAGTCTGATACCTCTACTGTGCTTGTCTTCATTCAAGTGTCATAGTTGCTATACTTAACACTATGAATCACAACTCTCTCAGAACTCAACTCTATAATGTAATTAAAACCTTTGGAAATTGAATCTGACAACTCTATAAAAAGGATTAGTGAAATAGAAGCTTTTTTGAATGAGCCCACTAACTATCACTGCTAAACAATCAATCTAGACTATGAAGTATTCCATCTTGATCACAATCATGCTCATGATCAAGGGAGTGCGACCACCTGGCCTGACATAATGGCCATCATAGCTTCCAATAATCAACAACCACCTTGCAAGGACATCCTAGCTCATGTCTCATGAATTTTATTCATAAATCTTAACTGATATAAATCTTATAAAGATAATATTAGAATCCTCTCTAGATTCACTGTTAATACAAGGGTAAAGG